>CAUYQU010042088.1:0-44850 GCA_963574635.1 Cheracebus regulus
AGCTGAAAAACACAACACGAGAACTTCGTGAAGCATGCACAAGTTTCAACAGCTGAATTGACCAAGCAGAAGAAAGGATATCAGAGGTCGAAGATCAACTCAATGAAATAAAACAAGAAGGCAAGATGACAGAAAAAAGGGCAAAAAGGAATGAACAAAGTCTCCAAGAAATATGGGACTATGTGAGGAGACTGGCTTTTCAAAAGGTTGACTAGGAAACTATACTCACACTTAAAGCTATTATCAGTTTCAGCTTGAATATCACTCAATTATTCAAGTTAATTCAGAATGATTCATTTTTTGTCATATGAATCAAAAACCCATTGTTATATTCTGAATGTTTGTTTTCTCCAGAAATTCATATTGAAATCCTAACCCACAAGCTGATGATATCAGGAGGTATTAGAAGCTGATGCCTTTGGGAAGCTCTGCCCTCATGAGTAGGATTAGTGCCTATATAAACAAGGCCCAGCGGAGCTCATTCAGCCATGCAACCATAGGAGGTTTTAGAGGAGACTGACCCTCTATGAACCAGAGGCCAAACGCCAAATCTGCCAGCACCTTGATCCTGAACTTCCGAGCCTCCAAAACTGTGAGAAATAGATTTCTATTATGATGAGCCATCCATTTATGGTATTTTGTACAGCAGCCCAAACTGACTAAGACACAGGATGCATTTGCCCAACTAAATTTTTTAATACTGTGAGCAAAAGAATAGCAGAGACTTTGAAGAGAGTCAGGCCTGACACCAGTCCACTGTCTTTGCTTACAATGCAGAACACAGTTCTGCCTGGTGTAGAGGTAAGAACTTCGTGCCATCCCTTCAGTAGAGCCTATAGGTAGAGCCAGCATAGCTGATCAGAGGGCTGGTGTTTAGGGTGCTCTTTCAGGGCAAGCTGCCCCCAGCCTTGGCCAACGAGCAGAATAGTCAGGGCAGCAGCAACTACAAATCACTCCCAGTCACCCAGAAATTGCTGGGTCTGAAGGAAGCCGACAGCTATCAAAGCCACAGTGGCTGGCTGACTGCTGCTCACCAAGGCAAAGGACAGCTTCCAGCGGAGAGCTGGGGGAATGTGGCCGAGTCCTCTGACAACACAGGCATGACCTCTTCAAGTCACCCTCTTTGCTGCACTGTTCAGACTTAGAAACTACAGAATTCATGGGAAACACATGAGAAACACTTGAAATTCCTTGAGAAAGGGGACACAGAGACACTGTCAAACTCAGAAGTAGTAGTTGTTGTCATGCCCAATGACAAACTTTGTAGTCCTTTTTTTTAACCAATATTTTTAATAATCGCTTTACCCACAAGGAACTCAGATATGATATTAGGTTTTCTGTGTTTCCAGGGGTTGCTAGGCAACATTTCTAGGCAGCTGGAGATATTTCCATAGTAAGCAAGTCATGTTCTACCACAAAGGCCATGGTTTGAAAAATACGTTTTTCATCTATCATCTATAAACCCAGTGTTTTAATACTAGGGACCTTTTATAATAGCTAAAATGAGATTCAGCATTTGATAATAGTAACTACTGCATGTTTCAGCATCGAGACTTGATATAATTCTGCTCTGAAAACACACGTATACCAGAGTGCATCAGTTTTTATAAGTACCATTACTCAAGCATGGTCAACAAGAGGAATAAAAAAAAAAAACTCACCTAGGCAGGTTTTTTAAAAAATAAATCTTTTTCTTTTTTTTAAGAATTTTTAGAGGTTGGTTTTTTGGTTTTTGTTGTTAATTTCAAACTAAAAAATTTTGTTTTCCTGATTTTCTTTATTATAACTTCAAAAAATGTGAGATAACCTCTAATACAATGAAATTTACTTGTAGGATTCTCCATTTTTCTAATTAAAAATTTAATATATACCAGTGATCTGTACGTTTTTGCTAAGTTCTAATTTTGATTCTCTTTAGTTGGATGCTTACAGATCTCTTCAGTGTGTGGGATGCTTTAGAAAATTTAAACATTGACTGTGCCTGGAGGTAATTTTTAAAGACTCCAGTAACTCTGGACTGCAGCTCTGCTGTTACAGAAAATTAGCTTTTAACAACAAACATGTTAATCAATAGTGGATTAAATTATTTCTCATTCTTCACTCATTGCCATTCTTTAGAGCCATGCAGTTATACCCAAAACAGAGCCCTCTTCTTCTGAAAGGAACGTGGTACCAAACTTCTAATATCCAGGTTTTGAAAGAGTTACATATCCTGAGTCCCAAATACTTTTGCAGAATTGGCATCCACAAAAGGACATTTCTAGAGTTGTCTTAAGCACAAAGTCACCCACTCTCTTTTCACCAGCAAAAAAACATGTTCCAAGTCAGCAATGTTGCTTGCTCGTTCCTCAAGAGACTAAATTAGGTTTACCATATGAAAATCAAACTCTTTTCGGACCCATTTCTCTAATGCTTTCTTATTGAGGTAGCTTCAGAAGGTGAGTTGATTGCCTCCAAAATAAGACATTTATATCTGATTCTTTTCTAATTGGGTTTTACATAAAAACAGAGGTATAAAATATAATTAACGATAATAAAATTATCTTCCACAGGTATATGCTATCTGTTTTGAATTTTTCTTGCAGCAGTGGGTACCTCAGAGAACAAAAGGGTCAGAGGCTGAGAATTTTATCTTCAAGAGAAGTGGCACATTTATGCACCAAGTATAAATATCTTCTGTAATGGACAATTTTCAAAATCAGGCAGACCTACACAATTAAAGTAACTTTAATATTTGTATTGTCAACCACGTCTTTGTGTTATTAAATCACCACCACAATTAGGAAAATGTTTTCTTCTTCTGCTAAGCAGTAAAATGGTATTGATTCATCCAACAAATCTTGAGACCCTACTGTGTACATCAAGTACCTGTCCGTCTCTAGGGATATAAATGAAGGGAATGTTTTCCATGCCTTCGAGGAGTTTATGGCCCAGGAAGGAAATATAAATAATTAGCCAGGCAATTATAGCCATGCAATAAGCACCAGACAGAAGTAAATACAGGGCACTAGGAGAACACAGCAGCGCTCAGGAGAATCCTTCAAGCACCTCCAAACTGAGACCTGAAGGATTTACAGAGTTAGCCAAGAGAAGGTTGTGGGGGAAGGGGAGGAGAAAGGGAAAGAGTGTTTCAGACCGAAGGAGCCATGAGTACCAAGAAAAGCAGCACCTCTCTCCTCTGCTGGGGATGGCCATCTTCTCCCTGTGTCTGTGTCCTAATCTCCTCTTCTTATTGGACACCAGTCACATGGGATCAGGGCTCACCCTAATAACCTTGTTTTAGCCAAATTATCTCCAAATTAGCTTAAAAAAAAAAGACCTTATCTCTAAACAGTCACATTTTGAGTTACTGGGACTTAGGACTTCAACATATAAATTTTGGAGGAAAAAATTTTAACTCATAACAGTCACTTTGGCTGTAAAAAGTGGAGAAGGTAAAACTAGGGGATAGAGATAGGACAGGAAAACCCAAAGGGTATATTTCCAGGAGGAGAAGGGGGGAAGTTAATAGCACTCCAAGTGCCTCCAAGGTCAGTAAGAAGGACTGAAATTGTCCTTCAGAATTAGGAGCAAGGAAGGGACTTCAGTAAGTTCTGCTTTTGAGAGTGATGGATGCCAAAGGCCAATCTCAGTAGTTTATGAACTGTCTGGGAGTTCAGAGGTACAAGCAACCCGTCAGGAAGTTTATCTGAGAAATGAGAGAGCTATGGGTAACTGAAGACAGAGTCACAAGAGGACTTATTTTGTCAACAAATAACTATTAAATTCCTACTGTGAACAAAGGGCTGAGGACATACATTAAATGAAACCTTGCCATCGGCAAGATCAATGTTTTGAGCTAATGGAGAAATTACAACTATGTTTTTTAAGAATTAATTTCCATATATGATCAAAGACTGGAATACACAAAAACAATATCAGTTGCTGAGTTTGGGAGTTAGAAGTAATCTATTTTTTTAATTTTTAGCAATTTCTTTAATGTAAGTAGTGATAATAAAAGCTATCACTGAGTATCATGTATTAGGCAATGTGCTATCCTTTACACTATCTCTTCTAATTCACATAAAAACCGTACGAGGCAACCAGTATTATTTTCTTCATTTTACAAATAAGAAAGCAAGGTCCAAAAGCTAGTGAAAAGTGTACCCAAACACCATCTACGTCCACGCTTATTAAAAAGAAATGTCAAAAACTCATTTCAAAAGGAGTATTTGTGTTTGAAAAAGGATGTGCTGAGGGGAGGTATTTTGTGTAACGTGGGGAAAAATAAGACAGAAACGATGTTATATGATAACAGACACAGAAAAACTGCATTTATAGAGTCTCTTAGGACTTGGCATCCGCATTAGAGTGCAGACCTTGGTTAAATTCTATCATGAATCAACCCTGGAAGTTCCATGTTCTATGTACACCTTGCCTGCCAATCCGACATAAATCTCTCAAGGGTAGATGTATCTTTATTACCCTTTGCTGTTCCCACCAAGCCTAGCTCAATGGTTTCATGGTAGGAGTCTAATTAATGCTCAAGAAATATTTGCTTGTTGAATTACTGAATGTTCAACAAAAATACTGAAACAGGAACAAAACAGTCCCAGTATCAAAACAAAGGTACTGGGACCTTCTGAGAAAAACATTCCCCTTCTGAGACACAATTTTCTCCTCCTTGCTTAAACACTTTGGGCCTTTGTTGATATTTGACATCATTTCCTAGCACTGATTCACTGAATCTAGGTGGGAAGGGTGAATCTCTTCTCTCCCACTGTTCCTTAGCATGAAAAAAGCAGGCTATTTCCATCATTTTTGGAAACTGAACAGAGATGCTTTACTTCCAGCTGCTTATTAGACATATCAATCAACACCAACAATCAATTATACATCCTTGCTTTGCTAATCACTAATAGAATACAGTTGGCTGATACTATTAGCAGTCAAAGGTCATGCATACATTTAACAGTAACTGGTAACCGCTTAATTCCAAAATCACACTTTTAAAGATACATTAGAAAGAAGCTATTGTAACCCTTGATGCACCAAACGGGATTGCTTCTACTTTTGTAAATCCCTAAATTAATTTGATAGCATTTCTTCAATCATTAGTAGACTTATATTTGCATGTGTAGTAGGCATATAATGTCTAATGATAATTTGGATGATCATGATGTTATAATGCAATAGTACTTTTAAAGTTCGTATGTATGAGAGAAATCTCCAGACAACTGTAAGATTATTGAAAGATCTAATTGCCTTTCCACATACAGAATTCCAGCCACCAAAACTGCCATCTTGGAGGGAAGTGTTGAAAAGTGGTTACATGTGTAGTCTGTGAAGTAAGACTACACAGGATCAAATCCAAGGTTAACTACTTATGTGATCTTTGGAAAGTTAGCCTCTTGTACCCCAATTTCCTCAATTCTAAAAAGAATGAATGAAATACTATTCAACCATAAAATCGAATGCATTGTGTTAGTGAGATAAGCTAGGCACAGAAGGACAACTACCACATGATCTCACTCATATGTAGAATCTAAAAAAATTGATTTCACAGACAGAGAGAGAATAATGGTTACCAGCAGTTGAGGAGGAAAAGCAAGAAGGAATCCCAGGAGAGGTTGGTCAATTGGTACAAAGTTACAGTTAGGAGAAATAAGTTTTGGTGTTCTATTACACAGTAGGGTGACTATAGCAAATAATAGTGTAGTGTATATTTCAGGGTACGGAGAAGAGAAGACTTTGAACATTGTCACCACAAAGAAACAATAAATATTTATATTGATGGGTATAATAACTCTGATTTGATTATTATACTATTCATACATTGAAACATCACATTATACTCCAAAAATGTACAATCATGTTTTGGTTATATACACATATGTTACATTTAAAAACAGAAGTGACATATGTTGCTTTGTGGATAAAAATCAGATTAGAAACAAAGAGGATGATAAAAAGAAATAAAAATTAAAATATAAATATGAAACACTGATTAGTACAGTAATGTAGGTGACTTCCTAACCAGAGAGCCATCTTACTTTTTATTGAAGAAAAATTGACATCACATAAAATTCACTATTTTAACCATTTTAAATAGTACAATTCAGTAGCTTTTAGTGCATTCACAATCCTGTATAACCATTGTCATTTTCTAATTTTAGAGCATTTTCATCTCCCCTAAAAGGAAGCCCAAATCCATTAAGTAGCCACACAGTCACTCTTCATTCTCCCGTATCCCAGCCCCCTGGCAACCAGGAATCTGCTTTCTGTATCTATGGATTTGCATATTTTGGACATTTCATATAAATGGAATAATATGAGAGAAAGTCAAGTAAATTCACTAAGCAGCAGTATTAGCATATATCTAGAGTTTTGAAGATAAATACCCAAAGAATTAGAAATAATCAAAAGGGTTTCTTGAAGCAGCATGAAAGGGTG
This sequence comes from Cheracebus regulus, assembly GCA_963574635.1. NCBI lineage: Eukaryota > Metazoa > Chordata > Mammalia > Primates > Pitheciidae > Cheracebus > Cheracebus regulus. The sequence continues at coordinate 6,433 of CAUYQU010042088.1, forward strand.
CTTTTCACTAAGTTCTTTACTGTTCAGCATGTGGGTAACAGTGCTTTGATAATTTATTTTTCTTTTACAAAGAAACTTTATTTTTAAAAGTGAGGATATTAGTATTTATTTCATCAGGTTGTTAGAAGGTTAAGTGATATAACCTGTGAAACAGTTGGCCCAGTGCCTGACACACAGGAGATAGTTGATAAATGTTAATTATTATTATTACCACTAATAATTAAATAGGTTATCAGTATTATACAGCAATGGAAGCAGAGTCATTTTGGGAACGGATTCCAGGGTACTTTGAAAATGAACAGTGCAGTATTGTGTATTTTATAGACATACCACTAACATAATATCAAAATAGTTCTTTAAATATAATTCTTAAGTTTCCTTCAGTCTTTTAGATGATTAAATTTTGATTGAGAAGAAAAAAGTCTTTAAAATAAAACTGAAAGCTTAATGGCATTCTGCTACTTAAGTGTCATGCTGCTTAGTGAGTCATTGTTCAACCAGGTGGAGAGTAAGAGGTACTCTGGGCAGCCAACAATACATGGCCGGAGGATGGCACTGAGCTGCTGACCAAACAGAGGTCATAAGCAGAGATGTCTCATCTCATTGTGACCTTCTATAGAAGTTAACACGTCAACAGACTTTATTTTTGAACAAGCTTTATCCATGCCACCTGTTAAATGTTAACCATCAAAGTGACAGGTGAGGGGTATCATCCTGAAATGAGGCTAACTGCTAGCACTAAAGTACTACTTATCACAACCCAAATCTATGCTATGAGTGGCAGGTGGGTTGAAGACGATCAGAACTAGAGTAGACCTTGGTAACAGTATGAGTACATTTTCACACAGCTATAGAATACCATCTGAGACTGGGTAATTTATAAAGGAAAGAAATTTAATTGACTCACAGTTCTGCACGGCTGGCGAGGCCTCAGGAAACTTACAATCACTGTGGAAGGCGAAGGGGAAGCAGATACCTTCTTCACAAGGTGGCAGGCGGGAGTGAGGAAGTGAAGAAGGAAGAGCCCGCCCCCCCTTATAAAACCATCAGATCTCTTGTGAACTCACTAACTCTCACGAGAACAGCATGCAGGAAGCCACCCCCATGATCCAATCACCTCCCAGCAGGTCCTTCCCTCAACACCTGGGGATTACAATTCAAGATAAGATACGGATGGCGACACAGAGCCAAACCGTATCAGTAACCGACCCTCCAATTCTTAAATCCATTCTACCACATAGTTTCCAAGACTCTGCCCAGAAAACTAAGAAACTGCTGAGGAATATGCTGCAGGCAATAGAAGCAGTCACAAGTAGGGAAGACAAAACCTTAAAGGATTCCCTAAATAATAGGTCTCCTCTGGAAAAGAAGCAGTTACAGGTATTACTTAGAAAAGACTTCTAACATCTGTTACTTGAGACACAGCACCAGAAAAAAGCAGAGCATGCTCCAGGTTTAAATCAAAGCTCTGCCCCTTACCTTAGTTGAGTGTCTATTAGGTGAGGCTATTAAGAATCCAATGCATAATGTTTGGTGAGGATTAATTATAAGTTCTATGTCTGTCAAATAGTCAGTGCTCATTAAATGTTAGTTGTTATGTTTAATACTAAAAATATCTCTAAATCAAAGCCACATACTCATTGGGGGAAGTATTCTTTTGACACAAACTGGACTGTTCATGTCACAGTTGCAGAAAATTTTTACTCTAATAGTTTTTACCTCAGTGCAACTGAAACCATTAGAATAGAGAAATCTGAAAGTAGCATCACTTCTTCCTATTGAGCTTAAGAGAGCATTCGATGTTCCCTGATGAACTGAGATTAGAAACTCTTTCCTCTCTACCTCCCAGAATTCTCACAGTACCTCTGTACAAGTCAGTTCCAGAAGAAAAAAAAGAAGACAAAATCACCTACTTACCTTGGAAGGTATCAAAATAGGAAGTCAATAAGGCAGTCTGGATGATTTGGGAAATATAAAGTCATCCCTGGAATGTTTCTTTATAGGTATTATCTTCATTTGAAATATTGGTTTCAGTTGCTCCTGTGAAACATACTGGCTTTTAGCCTATTTCTCCCCTCCAGATCTGTTACTGGTCATGAGTCTACACTGCTCTGTAAAATCTTAAAGCTGGAAAAGAATGTTCGAGAATTTTTAGTTAATCCTCTTTATGTTACAGATGAGGAAACTGAGGGATGAAGAGACTGAGATTAGAATATAAGCCTCTAGAATTCCAGTACTAGTTCATTTTTCTCTATCATAAAGCTCCATTTATTAGAGATGGAAATTGAGCACATGAACATCGATTTTAGCCAAAGTACAAAAGGACTAAATGCTTTGCTAGTTATTAGCAGCCAGAATTACTGATTCTTGGTTAGTGTTCTAACTACAGAATAAAACTCTATTCCTGGCTACTAAAAGCAAGCAATTTAATAGCAAACTATGCTGAAATGGTTATGGTCACTGTTTACTCTCAACCACCATAGGATGCCAGGTAACACTAGCATGCTAATTAATCCTGCCCATCTGGCTAATGCAGTCTTCATAATTTATAATCCGAAGCTTTTGGGCACAAAGACCTATTAACATGCTAATACACCATCTCATTCTAGCTGCTTTTCAATTAGTAATTATCTATAGACTGAGCCAATGAGAGGCAATTTTTCCAAGTGATTAGCATGTTGGAAATCACAGTCAGGCTGGTTGCTGATTAACATTCTTTGGTTTTGGCAGTTAGCATTTCTCATTCCTGCAAATTACTTTAGTGGGTTCAGTTGGCAGCTTGGGGCCATGGAAACCTAAACCTATTCAACGGCCAATAACTATTTTGAGAAAATACTTATATGACATATTGATATGAGAACTTGATTCACTTGACAAAATATATGAAAACATTTGTTTCAGCTCTAAAATACATTCTGGGAATAATTACAGTTTGAATATAAATGTATATGAGATGATATTCTTGAGTTATTATTGATGATCTAAGGTGTAACAATGGCATTATGGTATATAAGTCAGATGTTAAAGTATTTACAGGTGGAGGGTCATGATATCTACAACTTACATTCACGTGGTGCAACCACAAATTAAAAAAATAGAAATTGTGGCAAGATGTTAAACATATTTTTGTTTCAAATAAATCTATTGCTTTATCTTCATAAGGTAAGATTTCTACAATAAATATTAACAGAAAACTATATACTACACATATACCTAAAACACCATATTTATAACCAATATTTGGATCGAGTGTCACTCCTTTAGTTTGTCAATATTTTTCTCCCTTTCTCCCTAAATTGTTAAAAAATTAGGATTTAAAATGAAAAAAAAAATTCAAAACAATGTAAACATATAAAATAGCTTCTATATCTTAATATAAATATCTGTTGGACTAAAGAGATATCTAAGAAGTGAAGACAACAATGTTCACGCCACCAAAGTGCACAGCTGTAGTACATATTCTGATCATGCCATTCCAGCCTTCATTCAGCTGCTTCAAAAATGTCCACTGACACAGATGTGAATGTTTTAGAGGCATCCAGCCACTCATGGCACCTAGTATGCTTTTACTTCAGAATCAGCTTCACTTGTATTTGGTATTAGTAACTCAGGATCCAACAACAACATGCTTGAAAGCATGACTTCATATAACTATAGACATAACTAACTTTATATTATCTTTTAAAATTATTTTAAAAGCAACATATTAGCTGATTTAAATAAAGTGGCAAACAAATAGTGGCACTGAATCTACTTTCCATAAAAATAAAAGATATGGATGACCAGACAAGTATTCCAAATATATCAAACCCCATAGCCCCTAAACAATCATAAGTAATTTTTATCAAATTTTCCAAGTTTTTGTCTACATTTTTCTGTGATGCTAAAGACATAATCCTGTATTAAAAACAACCATGGAATAATGATTCAAGTAGCAAACATTCATTGAAACATCAGAATACCATAGTTGACATTTCCATGTGCATTATGAATCCTCTTGCTCTTGATAAGACAAGTATGAAGTCATATCAGTGCAAGACAATGTGGTAGCTATTTTGAAAACAGCCCATTTTTCATTTAATAGAAAATTAAGCAAGCTTAGACGCTTTTCAGAGAACTAAATATCAATAAATAAAATGTAAAACATCATATTATATACTCTTCTGCACTTTGGATGACACTAACTTTTGTCCTTTATTTTTTCCTGAAGGAAACTCCTAGTAAAGAATTGAGATATACATTGTTCTATATTAAAGAAATAGATTTTAAAATAATGCAAAACATTCTATAATTACCTCTATAAAGTCAGAAATTATGTATATTTCATCAAGGATGAACTAAACCCTCATTATAGCCAGTTGTTGGTATACTCAATGCCAACAAACACACACACACACACACACACACGTGTGCACAGAGAGAGAGAGAAGGGACATACTCTAGCCATTTGAAACTGATACCCATTTTAAATAGAAATGATGACCTACCCCCTTACCCCCTCCAAAACAGACTCAGGTTAATGGAAATGTCAAAATATAGAATTCCAAAAATATTATGTCAACATTTAACTAAATGGAATGTTTTTTTAAACACCACAAAGATTCTATTCTAAGCCATTCCCGATGTAATAAAATAATCATTAAACCAAATGGGGGGGGGATATTTCTACTTTGACATTCATGCAAATCTGTACTTCTGAGAGAAATGTTAATGTTATAGAACTCTATATTTATGACTTCTTTTGGCTCAGAAATGAGCTTAAAAAGAACAAGATTAATCAGGATGGAGAATGAAGTATGTGGAAAAAAAACTGAAAACAAAAGTACAAAATAGGTGCACTCAAGAAAATTTTGGCTCAGTGATTTTTAACATTTAATCCTTTTATTTTTTAGCACAGAATAATATTCTGACAAATCAAATGATTGCAAAGATCAAAGATCCATTTTCTTGGATAGGATTTTTATCTCCTGCATTTTCTGAATGGTTTCTGCTGCTTTTCCTTGCAAAATTCTTCTTTAAAACAAAGCAGTCCTCAGTTTAAGATGAAATCTCTCAGTATTAAATGCTAATTTATTAGATGGTTGTAAAACTGCAAAACCATCAACTCCAGCAATAATGAATCCCCATGGTCTCTGATTTCACACAGAACTTGACATATAATCTGAAAAAAATGAAGAAACATAATCAAATGTCATTGTTAATGATATTCAATTATTCCACCTGTGACCTGAGCTATTATAACTATCGCCTTACAATTGCAACTCATCCATTGGGAAAGCCACCTTCAAACATTATCATATCTTAAAGGTCACTCAGAAAGTATGCAATTATAACAAAATTTTGTGATAGGAAAATGAATTCATTTTTTATACTTAGTTCCAGCTGATATTTGTTCTTTTAAAAATAAGCCATAGAATGTGAGTTAGAGTATTGTATTTACAGTGTATTTTCTCTCATGCATTTTTTAAAAGAAATCAATAACAAATTGTCCCTATCCTTTTTCGAACAATTTTTTTTCTCTTCTGTATACAGCAGCTGCCATCAGTGACTCTCATCTCCGTGGGACCTGCTTGGTATTTGCAGGTACAGAGTCAATTCCTTCCCCATTTCTTGCCCTGCCTCTCACTCCTCTCCGCCCTCTGCCCTCTTGAACTTGGCCTGGAAATACTCTTAGGTCTCTGGATCACTTCCAATAATAAGGAAAGAAAGACAGTGAGTACGAAAGCAGTTTCCTGTTCTTTACTAGCCTATCAAAAGAAGTTTCCTGATTTTTATTAACCTAAATCCAAGCTTTATATATAAAAATAAATAAAATTTGAAAATAAACTCTACCATTTAATTATATTTAGATCCCCATAACTTCGATTTGCTGAGAGCTTTCTACATGACAAGTACCGCGTTAGGTACTTTACACACATCTAATTTATCTGCTCCTTTCTTTCTTTCTCTTGGTTTGTTTTCACATGCAAAAAATGCTCACTTGAAGTTATTGTCCACTGAGGAATTGATAAGAAAGAGAGAAATTTAAGATTTCCATATCCAAATAAACTTGGCAGCAATTATTGCAAAACCTATATATTGGGCTAAGAATTTAAAGGTGGAAAGGGGTGAGAATAGCAGGAGCAGGAGAAGCTCAGGTGTTTCTGAGCCACCTCTGAGTCCCAAGTTACAGGACAGAGCAGGAAGAAGAGCTCTCGCCATGATGATGAGGTTGTAAAGCAAATCTAAACCGAAATGTTGGTCAAATAAGGAAAAGGAACAGATTGGACCATTGACAGATATTCAGTGATGGTGCCTCAGTAGGAAGTTAGAACAAGAGAACTCAGGGTCCTGGAGAAGTGGGAACTGCAGGAGGGCCTCAGATTTGCTCTTTATACAGAATGTCAAGGCCTATTGCAGGTTTTTATCTGCTTCTTTCAAATAGTTTGACTGTTTTCCCCAATGAGTTGACTGAACAGAGCAATTATTTTATTACAGAGACTATCAGAGAGTTTCTGTTAGAATGAGATAGGAATTTTGGTACCTCGTTTCCAGAAAAGCAGCACAAACTTTTTACAAAAAAAATTTTTTTATTTCAGGAAATGTAATATACATCGACAAGCACAAATCTGAACATAATACTGATAAAAATATGTATGCCCTTTTTGTCCCATTCAAAGCACAGAAAAAGGCAATGCTATATATTGTTTATAATTCATTTACATGTCTATAAAAGTATTACAATAGACTGGAGTGACTTATTTTTTCTCCAAAATTAACTTTTTAACAATGTTTATTTAGCAAAACAATTGTTCAGCTTTAGTCAGCTAAGTTGCTGGGGCTGAGGTCCAGGGAAGGAGGTAAGTAATTTGTTAAATTGGTTGTCAGAAATTATTTAGAAAAAGTGTCACCAGATAAATATTTTTCTCTTCAGTGTTTTCTTTTAGATGTGGTCCAGTATTATTTTTTTTTTCTTTTTCCAGTTTATAGTCTTGCTTTACCTCCATCTATGAATGATCATAGAATTAGACTCATCAAATTATCAGAATGAGTCCAACTTTCAGGAGAAAGTGACTTTAATTCTATTTAACCCTTTTCCAATAGCAAAATCAGACAGATAGACATTGTCCTATTTCATGTGATTATAACTTACAAGTAGTAGCAGGTAACATGGTGACATAATCAATTTATGACACTGTTTACCCATTTCCATTATATATAACTAAAATTTTTAATTTAAGCCTAATTAAAAATAGCATTAACTGTTGATGAGTCAAATTTTACCTGATCTATAAATTAAAATAGCTATAAAACATTTTTATGCATAGATTGCTGTAAAGAAACAAAAATAGTGTTTGATATCCTTGGTAGGCCAAGGTTCTATATAAAGAAAGCAGTATTTCTAAACATTACTGTTTTAAAAGGAGAGCTTTTTGTTTTTAATGTGTGAGCATATGAGTATTTTTTCATTTCCACTGGACAAATCAATGAAAACATCCAGACTGATCTGAACATGGAGTTATAGCCTGAATCCAGCATCCATCTTGTGATGTAGAGGAAGTTTCTACATTTGTTAAACTACTCTGCCACAATGTCTCATCTTTCTCAGAGCATCTCTCAGTGTCATCACGATCCATCAAAGAAAATACGATGACTACATAAATGAGAGTAACCATTAGGGTGAACTATTTCAGACAGCAATGCCTTGAGGAAAGAACTGTTTGCATTATACACAGCCTTACACTCAGTCCTCTCCCCAGACCACAAGGGGAAGATGGATATCCCTGGTCAGATGAACAGTTTATTAGGTTCTGTACTATAAAGAGACATCTTCAGGGCCTTATGTATGTACATTGTAAAACCTTGAGATATTTTACGTTATAACATACATATTTAATGTGATAATAAAAAAGCTTATTTATTTCAAAGTATCTTTTTATCCTTGCTTATATAACCAAACAGCTTGATGTTATTGGCTAAATTTTCAAAACTTACTATTCACAGTAGCCGCGGGAACATGCCCAGCTTCCACAGATATATAAATCATATTCAAGAAGCAAACGACACATTAAGGATGAGTAATGTGACATCCATCTGGGAGCACAGTGTTGAGGATCGAGGAAACTTTTTAAGGCTCAGTGGATTTCTTTAGTTTCATATTGTTTCTACAGGGAGATATTTTTTTATTTCCAAAAATGGCTAAATTACAAGCCAAAAACTATTCAGTAATTTGAACATAACAACATAAAAGAGCAAGGGACCCTTTTGACAATAGGCAGAAGTATTACTAAACTAGTAAGGTGAATGGACAAAATGTTGAAAAATCAGATCTCTGAATAAAAATTTATTTGAATGGCACCAAATGGCATTTTACTACACAACCAATATGGGCTACTTAAGGACTTGCCAAATCATCTTCGTGCTATCTGTTACTGACAGCAGAGTTATTAGTGAGCAGAAACTCCTACTGTAAATAATTTTCTAGGACTAGCTTGAGAAGTCCTAGAGAAATGAGAGCCACTGTTGAGTCTTACTGGATCCTGAAGCTTGAAATGTAAATAGTGGGTTGAATATCAAACAGCACTTAATTTCACGGCCAAAACATGACAAGGAAGTGAACTTATGCATCAGTGTTGCCTCACTGTATTCTAAAAGTAGCCCAAAGTTATGCTTAAAAAGAAGTGTTCCTGAGTTATAAGGTTGAGTGGATCACTTAAGACATAGTATATAATAAAAAAAAATAAGAGTTTCAAGTATTGTCCTATACTATTTGGGGAAAATTGCTTAAGATATTACTAGAGTAACTGCTTAATCAAAATATTCATCCACTTTGATCTAAGGCTGTCTCCATAATCCAAAAGATTTGAGAATTTGAATTAAGTTTGGTAATTACTAGTTTAATCTACAAAACAATCAAAATTTATGACTCAAAATCTTAGACTAATTTTTACTACATTAATCATATAAAGATAACAAAGAGCAGGTCTAATTTTACTTTGGGAAACACAACTTTATTCTAATATGTGTTCTTAACCTATCCTTTTTATGTAAATAATATAAATAAATCAGATTTTTATTGATGTTCTGTGAACGATTTCTCAGGGTTTTTTTGTTTTTATCTACTTACATGGTACAATAATATTTGTTAGCATTGATCTAGGTGAGACTTTTTAAATGATGCACTTTACCATCTGATAGACAAGCATTCAATAATGTCATCAGAGCTACAAGAACTTTTAAATTGAAAGAAATAAACCTTATCCTCATTCTCCATTTATAATAAACTTTAGGTGGTTAGTGTCTTTCATAGTCTGACATTACTGCACATTACAGGATGATGGAAATGGCTGTTTTGCTTTAAAAATATCCCCTTATCTAAGCTGAGCATTACTTTATTACACTTACTGAGGATCTCTGTTTAACTATATTTTTCATTTAGTCTTCTCTGATAGCCTAAAGGAACTATAGGAAATAATTTCAGTCATTGTTTCTTGTATCTTTTTTTTCCTTTTTTGGTTATATTGAGAAAAATCCCAACAAGCAATTTCATAAAATAAAGAAAAGAAATATTTAATGATATTGTTCTTAGGAGAAGACGAAATGGAAGTATCATTTTCACACATGGTAAGGTAGGGTTATGGAGGAGACACGGGGCTCCCTCATTATCCAGAGACACTTTCTCATAATCCTTAGAGAGCAAGCACTGTGTCCAAGCCAAACTAACTCCTGGCATCAGAAGTTATTATTTCAGGTACTCTGAAAATACATATTGCAAAAATGACAATCATTCTAAAAGACAAGGAAAGGATAATAGAAAATATGTTTTCTATCTATTAACCTCTTTATTTTTAGAGATCAGGTCTACCACGGCCAAGTGTGCAAAATAAGTACGTGTTCAAGGCAACTGGGATGTCAAGCTGGAGACTGAGAATCATGCTCAATAAACTAAGTAGTTTGCATTTGCAGTTAGTTTTTTAATGTGTATTTCAACACCTAAGACCTCAGAAAATATTCCATTCTATTAGCTGTTTGGCTAGATAATCATTTAGCTAGTCCACAAGCAATTATTAAGTACATTTCAGTAGGGAGAGATATAATTTAGAACAGAAAAGAATATGCAAAGAAATAATCATAGCAATGTGATATAATCCATATATTAACTTTATGGGAACGCAGAAGATGTCCTTACATTTCAAGGAAATGGTTGCTTTTGACTTGCATCTTTAGACATAAAGATGTCTGGAAAGAAAGAGAATGGAAAAAGAGAGAATAGAAAGAAAAGAGAGAACATTCCAGGCAGAGCAAACAAAATCTATAGAGGCATAGAGAAAATAAGACAATATGGCAGAAGCTTCCTGCAAAAAGTTTGGTGTCTGCAGTTACTAGCGCAAAAAGGGCATGCCAGGTAGTGGCATGATCTCACTGAAACAGTAAATTTGGAGAGAAGAAAGCAGAAGGGATATTCTAAACTAGTTCATTTTTCTACCAGAAATATAATGGAAACCACTGCTGAGGGAAAACAAGTGAAATCAAGAAAGTTGGAAATGGGGCTAACATTATTTTGGAAGAAAAGTCTTCAGGGCTCTTCATTATATTGTAAAATTTACTCAAAGCCTCTAGTATGGTATACTCCTTACAGATTAAGGGAGGCAAGCTCTGGTTCATGACATTAACATGCTGCAGAGAAAGAGCAGAGCCCAAGTATGCTAAGAATGTTGGGTTCTCTCCTTCCTCGCCATTCTCTCAGATGACAGGGAAGTGAAGAGAATGAAATTCCATCCATTTCACTATAGCTTGAAGAGGAAAAAAGAAGAAATTCCTTTCAGGATATTTTGTGAAGACAATCAAGTCATCACCCATACCATATCCAGGTAAATTAGGTCTTCCATAACCCAGCATAAAGAGGTTACTCTAATAATCAATCAGAGTAAATAGGCTAGACTCAGAGCCACCCAAGCTTGAGTAAGGTAAAAAGAAATGGCATAAACATTTTACAAACATATTACAGCAAATAAATAAATAAATAAATGCAATGGCCAGAAAAAGAAAAATGTAACTCAAAGAATAAAAAGAAAACAGTACAATTAGTTGCTTTATAACACAGAACAACTTAATATCATCTCAGAAAAAAAAGAGCCCAAAGAACAGCTAATAAATAAAATGAGATTAAATTTGAAACTAGAAACAGAATAGATACTGGTGAAAATTGTATTAGTTAACATAGAAAAAGGCATAAGACATCACAGTGAGTTCTAATAGAAAAAAAGATTACAGATATTAGGCAAAAGCCAATATAAATGGTAAACATAAATCACTTAACACAAGGATAATGTGTTAGAATGGAATCTAACAAATGAAACAGAAGATTCACCCAAAGATATAATACAACAAAATTTCCCCAAAATGAAGAAACAACTGTGTCTTCAGATGTAAAAGAATACACTGCATTCCAAGAAGTTAAGAAACAAAACAGTCAACTCTAAGACAACTCCAATTAAGTTGTAAAGTTAAAAAAAAACAAAAACCTTCCAGCATCAGGTAAATAAAATGTGTGGTAGGAGAGGGTGCAATCATCTTCACACATACACACACACACACACACACACACACACACACACAAATCAGGTTGCTGCTGTAACATTAAATCATAGAGATAAAGAAGCTCTATGTACAAATTCAATAAAAAAGTATAACCCAAAAATATAACACAAGTAATACAGTAGCTATGAGCATGTCTTTAAAAGTTTACATGGTGAAATCCAGATAATTAGGAAATAAACAGAAATAAAAACTTTCACAATAAAGAAACCCTAATAAAAAGACTGGTAATGAGCTTGAATCAACTTAAATATAAAACCAATTTTAAACAACTGTGAGAATTGCAATTATATCTGTTCAATGCAAAAACAATGTAACTAACAAAACTCAGGAAGGAGAGGAAGGGCATAGTAGAAATTAATAGAGAGCTAATTTTTCAACTTTCAAAGCAAGAAATCAAATCAGTTTTTTTAAATGATTCTGATCTTTAGTATTTTCAAAGTTCTCTTTTTTCTTTTTTGTTTTTTTTTCGGGGGTGAGGGGGTTGTTTGTTTTGAGACGGAATCTGGCTCTGTTACCCAGGCATGATCTCGGCTCACTGCAACCTCCACCTCCCAGTTTCAAGTGATTCTCCTGCCTCAGCCTCCTGAGTAGCTAGGATTACAGGCATCAGCCACTGCACCCAGCTAATTCCTACATTTTTAGTAAAGACAGGGTTTCGCCATGTTGGCCAGGCTGGTCTCAAACTTCTGACCTCAGGTGACCCACCCACCTCGGCCTCCCAAAGTGCTGGAATTAGAGGCGTGAGCCACCATGCCCGGCCCTCTTCTTTCATCTTTAGAGGGAATCTAAGAAATAAAATCTCGGTGTTAGAGGGATATTTTACTCATTTATTTTTCTACCTTTCAACTCTAGTAAAATTAATAAAATACCTTTCATTTGAAAATATCATGAATAATAAGGGTTCATTTTTGTAAAGGTATTTCTATTTTTCTATCATTTATCTTTCCATCTATATATATGGAACATACTTAGAATGATGTTTACTAATGGGAATTTCTAGAACATGTGATTTAATGCTTTTCCACTTTACAGCACTGATTTTGGTAATGCATGTTTATCATTTTTACAAAAATAAAAACTAATACACCATGGTGTTAGCAATGGCTAATACAGGATATTGAGAATATAGACTTATTTATTCATTTATTTTAAAATGTAAAGCTGGGTGTGACAGCTCATGCCTGTATTCCCAGCACTTTAGGAAACTAAGGCAGGCAGATTGCTTGAGCTCAGGAGTTTGAGACCACCTTGGATCACATGCGGAAATCCCCTCTCTACTAAAAATACAAAAACTAGCCAGGTGTGATGGTATGCACCTGTAGTCCCAGCTACTAGGGAGGCTGAAGTGGGAGGATCACTTGAGCCTGGTGAGGTAGAGGCTGCAGTGAGACATGATTGCACCACTGCACTCCACCCTGGGCAACAGAGTGAGATCCTATCTCAAAAAAAATAAAATAAATAAATAATATACACACACACACACACACACACATATTCTCTCTATATCTATCTACAGAGATATCTATATCTATATATCTACCCATAAACATATAGATACTGTCAAAACAGGACACCTTTAGGGAAGATAGATACAGATAGATATGTGTATATCTATCTATGTAAATATACATATAGATCTCTATCCTAAAGGTATAGATACGTGTAGATATAAATAGATAGATCTAGATATATCTATATAGAGATAATTAGATCTATATAGATATAATAGATAAATCTATATCTATCTATATATCACTATTTTATATTTATGCATGTGTGTGTGTGTATATATATATACACACACATATATATACACACCCCTTTAGGATAGATAGAGATAAATATCAAAATAGATATATAGCTATAGTATAGATCTCCTGCTTTGACAGTATCTATATATACATAGATAGAGATCTCTCTATTTTAGATACATCTATATCTATCTATATATCTCTCTATCTCTATATATTCATCTATAGATATATAGAAAGAGATATATATTTATATATATCTCTAGATATATGGAGGTAGATAGATATCTGTATATATATACATATAGACAGAGAGAGAGAGAGAGAGATTAGATATAGATTGAGAATAAGAGAGAGAATTATGTAGCAAGTACTATCCACAGTGCTGAATACCCAACAGCAAAGAAAACAAAGTCCCTTCAAGAAACTTATGAGGGCCAGACATAAAAAAACTTATGCGGGACAGACAAAACAACACATAGAAAGAAAACAAGTACCATGTCAGACAGTGATAAGCTATGAAGAAAAAAAAGTCTAAGAGCAGAGTGACCATATATCCCAGTTTGTCGGGGCTAGTCCCAGTTTATGACTCTGGTCCCAAATTTCTATGTGACTGGGGCTCCTTTTTACTCCTAAAGGGGACCTGTTTTGACAGCAAATTACATGTTACCCCATGGTAATGGTAATATGAACTGCTCTGGGGTTGGAGTCACAGAAGGTGGCCAGAGAGACCTTATGATAAAGTAACACTTGAGTAGAGACTTGAAGGAAAGGAGAGAATAGGCCATGGAGCTATCCAAAGGAACAAACTTTCCAGGCAGACAGAGCAGCAATGGCACAGACTTTAAGGCAGGACATATTTCGCATCTTTCCAGACCACAGACAGAGCCCAAGGATGGAAGTAGGAGATGAGGTCAGAGGAGCTCAAGGTCAGGGTAGAGAGAGTGGGACAGTTATAACAGGCCCTGTAGGCCATTGTAAGCAGTTTGGGTTTTTCTCTGAATGACACAAAAAGCTATGAGAGGATTTTAAGCAGTGAATGATTTGACCTGACTTATATTTTTAAACAGTTAATCTGGCTGCTGTATGGAGACAAGACCACAAAGAAGCAAGGTAGAAACAGAGAGAAGGAGGGAGCTATTGGAATAACTCAGGTGAGGGATGATGGAACCAGGGTGGTAGTGGTGGAGGTGGTAAGAATAGGAAGAAGATACATAATTGTTATTTTTCTTCTTTGAAGTTTGTGTCTTCTCTAAATTTAACACAATTAACATTTTTAAAGAAAAATACTGATAACAACTCCAAGATATATTTGAGTAGAATCTAATAGAAGCTGATGGCATTTGAAGGAGGTGGAGGAAGGACAGTCCTTAAAAAAGGTTTTCAAGTTTTGATTTGAGCAGCAAGAATCATGCCGCCATTAGTCAAAATAGGAAATGCAGAAGACATAGCAAGCTTGGAGTGTTAGGACATTGAATTGAGGTGCCCACAAAACAGAGCTACCCACACACTAACCAGGCAGCAGTTGTACCTGTGGGTTGAAGAAAGTGATCTGGGTCTGGAATATAAAGTTCAGGAATCATTAACACCAAAGTTGTTGATCAAGTTATGTGATAATAACTGAAGAAGAGTTACTCAGAGAAAAGGCAATGATGTCACAAAAGAAGAGCAACCTGTATCTCGGAGAGCAGCAAGAGGACATAGGAGATGTGGAAGAGAACAGTGTCTCAAAGACTTTAGAGTAAAGATGTATTAAAACTGATGGCAAAAACTGCAATTACTTTTGCACTAACCCAAATACTAAGGAGCACCAAACTCTATATATACTACCATTAGGCCAACTCATCTGACTTAGCATAAAGGTCCATCCAGCTCTGAGAAAGATGTTTACAAGTGTTTTAAGTCCCTATTTAAAAACAGAACTTAGGTGTAGCAAGTTCCTTTCGGTTATAAACTTGACAGAGATAAAATATGAACATGCCTTTGCTACCCCCTTAGTATTTGTTTTATAATTTATATAATGCTCTTATTGTCTTAGGTGTATCTTTAAAAAAGCCTCTCTGAACATTATTGGCTATATAATCTATAGTAGAATGCCTGCTTTACAATTAAGATCTCCATTTCTATCCCATTAAGCCATCTCCAGTCTTCCTTAGTATTCTTACCTTAAACGGTGTCACCCTGACCTTGATTCAGGTCAAGAAAGACTGTGGATGTTCCATCCATCCAACTTTAAATGCAGAAACAAAAGTCTATGAAAGCTTGCTTAGTTTTTATCTATTCCACTGTAAGGACAAGTTCACACACTGCTGCTTTTATTTTTATGCATAAAAAAGTTTATCAGACATAAACTTTTCACCAAAAGTTTCCTTTGACTTTAGTAGGTATTTAAAACACCCTTTTTCCCAGTCAATCTGTGATTGGTGGGGCATGACAAGAAAAAACGATGCCCTGGAAAAGAGCCTGTTCTCTTATATTATAAAATACATTTATAATTTAAAAAGTGATAAAATAGAACAGTTTGAGTTCTTCCCAGTCACTGAATGTTATTCCATCCATATATCTGCAAAGCCTCAGTTCTCATCTATACACCCTAAGGTAGAAATCGACAAGGTAAATTTCTCATTTTCCTAATTTAAGGTGACTGAAGCCCTAGAGTCTCCTATAATTGATGTTCATGGACATTTAGGATTTACAGTCTTCAGGAAATAGACAATTCATACACCTTAACAGTCAAATCAACCTTGAGTGTCCTTCTATTTCTCTATAAGTAATAAAGATGTGATGATCAATTTTGCACATTTTCTCACTGGCATCTTACATGAGTTGTGAAAATTTAATAGGGTTCTATTTCTGAAAATTATGCCACGTTGCTTTAGCTATTCAGATATCCAAGGATTTGGAAAGGTGAATCATTCATTCTGTTGCTTAGAGAGATATTTACAAAGAAAAGGAATCTAAGTTTCCTTCCAAATCTAAAATTTTCTTTCAAAATGTGCTTTGTTGAACATGTTATTGCTTACCAGGTGTCCCCTCAATAATGTCTTCTTTTCTTAGAGAATAATTTCAAACTAACACATTTGCAAGTGACCAACCTTTGTATGAAGAAATTTTTTTCTGTCAGTCAATTATCTCTTTGATCAAATGCAGTTGTGTTCATTTGGCCACACAGTGTTGACTTTCCCAGCTGTAAAATTATACCAAAGAATGGACTCTTGTGCCCACCTGCTTCCTTCAGCCTGAAAATAAAATACATATGTGTATTGCATACAAGCATTAACAGTAAAATGAAATGAATGCATTGGCTCTGAAGTATAACCTGCAGACAATCAGTATCACAGAAGAACTTGTGAGAAATGTTCATTCTTGTTCCCACCCTCAGACCTAATGAATCAGAATATACAGGAGTAAGGCCCAACAATCTGAGATTTAATAAACTCTCTAAGTGACTCTGATGCAGATTAAACACAACTAAAGCACATTTTTAAAAATGATAATGTAGGGGAAAGTGGAAGGTGGGGCATATCTAACCAAGTCAAAATTTCTCAGGCTGGGGCCTGGACAATTATCTGTCTTTAAAGCTTCCAGGTAATTCTAATGAACAATCAGTTATGAGAGCCACTGCTCTAGAGAAACCTTGTCTCGAGTGGTGAAAATCACTTTTCAACTTACTTGTTTCGCAGTTTACTAGTTCTATTTATTGAGGTGCTTATTTTATTGCCTTATTAGCTTGAGGTGAGAGTCTAAGTATTATTTGTATCTCATCTGCTGTAGTGCTTAGCACAATCCCATGCCCACGCTTTAATGAGAATGTGTTTCAATATTTGCTTCACAAAGAACCATTCTATTTGGTTCTCGCATCAAACTTCTGAAATAGGCAGACCATTACTACTTTTTTTAAAAAAGAAGGGCTCACAGAGGGTAACTGACTGACTTTCTCACAGCTAATTGCAGCAGAACCTGAACCACCAACCCAGAGATCTTTCCACCACAAAGGATTTCTCTTTTTCTTCAACTTCCTTTTGGGTTGAAATTTCAATACTGCAAGCCTTTCCACTTCAGATTAAAGGACGCTCTCCTATCCCATCTCCCCACCACCACTCCAGGGCCCAAATGTATGTCTTTCAAAAGGCACCCCGAGGCTTCAGCATCCTCACCAGCTTCAGAGAGTTAGAGCTCTGTCCACCCTGCAGAGATAGGAGGCATCATTCATTTCAAGTTGTTCAAATGCTGCAAATACAGGACACAATCTTTACTAAGAAAGTTCTCAAAAGGGAGGGAAGTAGGTAATAAAATAAACATGTCTCCGGGCTTCTTGAGCTTTACCACCAATAATTCTCAAAATAAAGGAAATCATCAAGTGGATGTGACAGTATGCTTTTTTTTCTAAAAGAATTTGCTATGGTTTTAATCACAGCCTTCAGACGGCTCAACACTTACTGTCAAGAAAATGTGGCGCCAATGAAGTTATAACCTGAGTAGCATGCAAATATATCCCCACGAGGGCCATGCACCATCTGCAAGAAAGGCCTGTAAATAATCCTTCTTTTCCTTCCAAATCCAAACGATTATATGGTACACAAGCCTTATTTACAGAAGGATGACTGTACACACTCTCATTAGAGGCTTCAGAGTGTTATTTCCTTTTTCCTCACATCTAAATGTTGAATAATTGGTCTGCATTCCTAAGAGTGTGGGTGGGCTATGTGAAATATTTTAGATTTTGATCAGAAGTGTATTTGGGGGACAGCCTCTGCCCTTGGACGGAACTAGCATCTGTCTCAATTATCAGTGTGCTAAAGAAGTCAATCTTAAGGCATATAATTTATGTTTATTTCCAGAAGTTGTACAATTCCAAAGATTTTGCAAGTTTTTTTTTATGCACTCCCATAATAAAATTTAAACCTTCATAATCCAAATAGAGAACAAAGCTAAAGAAACAGGATTACATAAGATCATAGCTGCATCCTTGATTCAGATGAGAAGATACATTAAAATTCATGAGGGGGAAAGTCCATAAACTGCCAGTGAAGATGTTAATGCTGCAATGTTATATGAAGTCCTCTGGTGTCAGATTACACTCTCTCCCAGGACCAAGAAAGTTCACACTTTCTCTCTGATGGTCAGCAAATAAGAAAAAGGAAGTGAGCTGGTAAAGGAGCAGAAAAGGATATGACAGTAAAAATAAAATTAAAGATTTAAAACAGAAACCATAAGAAGTTGTTCACAGGATAACCCTCACATAAAGAGCACTGAAAAGAGAAGCTAACACAAAAATGCTTCTTCTTCATAATCAAAATTTAGAGGTTACTAACATAAGATATAGAATCAATAGCCTAAATTCTAACTGTGGGTCCACTAATTTGTGTGATCTCTGATAGTTTATTTCACCTTTCTATGCTCAGTGTCTTCATCTGTGAAGTGGAGAATGGTTTCTATGAAAGATGCTTGGCACATAGCACACAGTGAATATTATTATTGCTATTATTATTCCTTGAGGACTTCTTTAGATTAAAAAGAGGACAACATAAAACCTGCAGGATAGAAATTGAAGGTGGTTCTTTTGGCTTGCCCTAGCTTTAAGCTTGTGCTCCTGGCCATGGTAATAACAGCTTCCTCTTCAGTAACTCATACCTCTGGCCTCCTTACTTTCCATGATCATCTTCAAATATCTTCAGCTCTTTTCCTCCCTTATGCTTAATATGCAAGTTGCAAAGACTTCAAGTCTAAATTATTTTAGTTGTATGAGAACTCTATTCTGCAGATTATGCAAGAAAATGAATGAGTTTTGCTAATGTAGGGTATAAAAATCATATGTAACTTTCAAACCTATAGTAAATTAAGGGCTACAACATCTGGAAAGACGGCCAGCAGGCATGAGCTGACTTTACTTACATTTATTTTGTAGAAAAAATACCCAGGTCAAAATAACTAATATTTGAGATGGACCCAAGCACTACTGAAGTTCAGGACAAGATTTAAATAGCCAGGCTACATCATGTATGTATACGCAAAGGCAAGCATCTTCCAAATTCCACTGTGTTATTTATACTCAACATTTTTCCTCTTCTATAATGTTAATCTATTCAGTAAATATTTAAAAATAAAGCTTAGTGTCAACTTGATATATGAGTCTGACAACCAGTTATGTTCTAATCAACACTCTTCTTTCTGACCAAAATCAGTAAGTTTTAAAGCCAAGATTCTGGTCATGTTTTTAAGAATTGGTGCTACCTATCTCCTTTTAAAACTAATATTCATGGTCTTGCATAACAGCTAAGCTTCTTCCAAAATGTTCATGTATCTATCGTGAAGCAAAAAAGAACCAAATATTTATTTAGGCAACTTCTCAATGCCTTTTTCAGTCCTGAATTCATAATTAATCTGACTCTGAGACATAAGAGAGAAAAAAAATGTTAATATATTAGTGGGCTTCTCATTGGACATGATTTTTTAAAATTATCTCATAGAGCTCAACAGATGTTGGTTATTGATAGGGCAATTTCTATGTGAACAGCTATTAGACTCCTAGTGACAATCCAACATGTAAGACATCCTGTTTTATAAAGAAAGAAAGGAGTAGTCAGAGAGATCTGCGGTGATTTCTATTTGTTTTCCTTTTTTGGAATAACAAAAGCCAGTGTTTCTTTGCATACCCATTCTGCTAGACAAATGTTTCTCAAGTGGCATTCCACAAAATGCCAATCTTTTCACATCTGCCACTGCAAAACTGAAGGGTTATTCTGCTTCTGTTTGGAAATATGTTGAAATGCAGGGAATGATAACAAAATGAAAATCTCTCAAGAAGATGATTAGGTGAGAGCAGTTTCACAATCTCCGTGTTCAAATCAGCTTCATTACCTCTCACAGGTTCAAAAGCCTGGTTGGGGTAGAGCCTAGTGTTCGGTAATGCAGAGTATCAACATATACTAATCCTATATCCAGTCCCTATTCTGGAATCTCTGTTATCTCATTATATTAAGGTAATAGTGATACCTATTTTCTAGCATCACTATGAAGATTATTTTGGATAATTCATGTAAAAAGCCATCCATATAATAGGTACTCAATAAAGAATATAAATTTTCCTACTTTCTGTGCTTTTATTTTCTGCAGTGGGGTTTTTTCCAATAATTGTATTTATTACTTGAATTAAATAAGTATGAAATCTTAAGTAAATTCTTAGGATATCTGAATAATTAAAGTGAGGGTTAGGTTGAGGAAGAATCCAATAAGAAAAATCATAGCATCTTCGATTTATAAGGATCTATATCTCACAAGAAAGTAAAGATGGTCAGAAAGCACTGAAGAAGATTTGAAACCAAGACTAAGCCACTAAGCAGGCATTTTAGCTGTGTCTGCATACCAAGCAAAATTAAAGATTAACAGGAATCACTTAGATAACATAAATCAACAGAACAGGGTATTGCTTTCCTCAAATATTCACATATTTCAGAATAGTCTATTCTCTTCAATCATTCAGTAATTGCTTTAATTCTGTAATTTGTGTGCTGCACATATAGATATGGCCTATTTCTTTGAGAATCTACAAAGAAGGAAACGGCTGCTTTGTTGTACCCTGGTCATGAAAAAGCAATTTTAAAAAGCAATCAAGCCATTTGGTTAAAAGCAGACCAGGAGAGTGCAAATCTAAGATTATAGTACACTTTTATGAGTCATCCAGGGCTCAAAGAGCATTGTAGCTTTAGGATCAACCTAAAGAACATATCCCAAACTTTATGTCCTCTATGTAGTTAAGGAAATACAATTTCACTCTTTCCTTCTGTCCAGACACTATGCGAGATTATTTATCAGGTGGGAGGCAGAAGAAATAGACAAACTCCTAAGGCCTTTCCCATCAAAGTCTGTTTTGTTCAAAGCTCCATTTCCCTTTATTAGCCTGCACTCAGGCTATGGCTGTACAAAGAATAAACTGAGTAGAACTGAGGCTACTGTCCAAGTAATTCATTTCTAAAACTCCTGCTTTCATTGCAAATATCTAAGTGCTTGTCACCCTGAATTATACATATACTATCATAATTTTATACTACATTTTATTTTCCATGTGTAGATAGACTTATCTTAACTAAGGAGTTCATTTAAAATTATAATGTATTCTGTTTGCCATACTTGGTAATGAAAAACAAGGCATTGAATTACAAAGTTCCTAAAGTCATTGACATGGCAAGATGAATTCCATTCTGGTCAATAAAAAGAGAGTTTATTTTTCTAAGGTCATGAGAATCATGCTAAGTTTGTAAAATTCTTGAAGTTTTGTTTAAATTATTTTTAAAAGCAGAATATATGTAGGTCAAAAGTTAAATGACATTCTTTTTGACATACACTTTCTGTCTTATCCCTTGATGTGTAGTTTCATTCCTATTGTCACTACCTTAGTTCAGACCTTGATTTTTTTCTTATCACGACTATTGTGATGGCCTTTTAACCGGTCATAATGTCTCCCAGCTTATACCCTTCCAATCTATCAGTTCATGCTGCCACCACATTTTTACATAAAAACCCCAATAATAAAACACTATCTGAAGTGTTTCAATAACACCTCACCACTACTATGTTTATTGTTTAGAAGATAAAGTCACACAGTTCCACTGCATATATGTGAATACTTCAAGGCCTGCAGAACTTTCAACAATTTTCTCAGGCTCATTTCTCACCAATTATCCATTAGCATCAATTGTTTACAACCCTGATTTTTCTTTGGTGTTTTCTTGGTGTCTACCCACCTCCAGGTATGAACTGACCAATTCCTCTTTGGTGTCCCCATAGTATGGAACTCCATTTGTTGAAATTATATTTAATCTTCAAAGCCAATATTAAATGTTTTCTCCCTAAATAGGATAATCAAATGATTCTTCTTCTAAACTGGAATGCTTTAAAGAGTGGAAAAGGGCCTACTAGTAGTTACCCTAGAATAATAGCTGTAAACTGGAGGTCTCCTACACAAGCCAGGACAAATACTTGTTCAATCTATAAAGGCCTTGTTTGATCAGCAAAACTAAAAATGAGTCCTTCCACCTTACATTTCTCTTATACCATTGCATCCTTGCAACATTCTCATCTGTTTGTCCTATCAATGAGTCATATGCTCCTCAAGGGCAGGAATCATATTTTATTCATCTTCATATTCTCTATAATACCTGCCACATTGCTTCACATATAAAAAGTATTTAATAAATACTTATTATCTTAACGGGTAAGTGTGATGCTATCTATGGCAGTCTGAAGAAATACAACTAGATCTTTTAAATGATAGACCTTGTGGATTTCACTCTAATTAGCACCATGTTCACAACTAAACTAACCAATCTGTGTCAACTATGCCTTGAAATGCCAGCAATTTGTTTCACATATTCTCAAATTTAGAGAAATGCTTTCTTTCTTCTACATTGAGTTTCTGATCTGTCTTGATGATGAAGACAGACATCTAAACTTTTAATTTTTCCTAAATAAAATCACTTTTGAGGAAATTACCTTTCGAAATTCTTTGGCTCATTTAAAAATAAATTTTGCTTTCACTCATTTTTTTTAAGAATATTATTCCATTTAATTAATGCAGTCATATGCCAAACTACTGAGAAACTTAAGAAACAGCTAAATCATCTGATTCTAAAATAAAACAAGGTTATAAGTACATATCAAAGAGAAATTTTATTAGTTAATAATTTTGAAGATGCCACATGCAGTGACTAGATTGTAGCTGATCATTAGAAAATTTTTACAAATACATTTTTTTCCAGAAACCTATAAATTTCTCAAGGAATTCAAACACAGTATTTCCTATTAGAATCTATAATCTAAAATACTTTTTAAATGTAGTCTAATGAGAAAGAAATGCTATTTTTCTTAATTTTGTATGAAGTGACTCAGTGTCTAGCCAGTTAAATACCTTTTGTGGGGGAACCATGAAAGAAACCAACCCTGAACCATACAGTTTTCTGATTACATTATGCCTCCAATGTGGGAGATTATCCATTGCAGATAATCAAATCCACTGTCACATTTCACACTGCTTATTGTCAATGGACCAGCAATCTAGACCAAAGGAACGATCTAGGTTTTGTCAGTAATTATATGTCTGCTTAAGGAAGAAACAATTCTACTTCGCAAGCTCTGCCAATTTGTCAAGGTTCGACGATCTCATACCATTTTCTGAAGTTAGAGTTTAATTTATTCCACTTGACTTAAAATATAAATAATTAGTAATATCTAGGTTATAGGACTTTCATAGTACAGTAGACACCTAAGAGAAGTACTTAAAGTTATTAATAAAAATACGTATTTGAGGAGAACCTATCCAGCACATTTTCCCCAGACTAATCTTAACAAATTTGCTCACTTCTCCTTCCTACCAACCACAAAACACAACAAACACAATACCTGTAAAATAACATCACAACCCACTGCCAAATATCCTCATTCTCAAGCAACAGATGCTGGATATTTTCCAATAACAGGCAAATATATTTTCATTCATTTATATCTTCTGCCTAGTTAAAGGGAATTTATAGAGGCTTATAGAAATACATACAATAGAATGGGTTTTTTTTAAAGTAGATTCAAAAAATCAAAACTAAAAGTAACTAGGGTAGCATAATAAGGTTAAATCAAGATTCAAATTAGACTCAGAAATGTATACCATAAGTCCCTATACAGTTACTGAAGATGGACTGTAAATTCATCTCAGACTTCTAGCAGCCAAAGCAAAAAGAGAATTCTTAGAGTTAATGTAATAGAAAACTGTAATTTTTCAGGAGAAGATCCAATTTCTCAAATCTGATTTTTAAAAGAACTCTCCCCAAGGGCACTCATTAAGGGGATTTTATGAATAGACTAGACATTATTCTTTTTTTCCCACTTCTAGTGAGTGAATGAGTTTTAATGATGTAATAAGCATCTGTGAACCTACCACAGATGACCACAGCTAGGCCCCTGACATTAACCTACACCATCTGTATGCTTCCAACCCAGCCCAATCCATAGACTCCTCCAAGAAAAGTAATCATCATCCTGTATCACATGCTCCTCATTACCTTGGTTCCTTTTTTCTATATATCTATGTATAGCATTTATATGTACTCCTAAAATTTTACTTTCTCCTATTTTAGTTGTTTGCAACTTTATAAAATTGGATATCATTTTGCATATAATTTTAGGATTTATTCTCTCACTTAAGATTGTATTGCTAAGATTTATTTATATTAGTGTATGTTGCTGTAATTCATTTGTTTTGATTCTTTAATAAACTTCCATTGTGTGACTGTAACACAGTTCCTTCATTTACTCTCTTTGGTGGATGTTTGGGTTATTTTGAGGGTTTTTCTATTGTGAGTAACAGTATTGCGAATATTGTATACATGATCCTTGTTAAAAATGCACAGGAGTTTCACTTGGTTACATATCTAAAAGTGAAACTGCTGGGTCATCAAGTATGGATCATATTTAACAACATCCCCTTAATAAACATGGCCACTTACAGATAAGTGCTCCATAAAGGGTAGAACTTCACATGGTGCATAAAGAGCAGGACATCAGAGCATAATTCACTTAGAGCCATTCACTGCTCTCCTATAATGTGACTTGATCCAGGGGTAACATTTATCGAGAGAAACAGATAGATTGCCTGTCCCTCTGTGAATATTAGTTTTCTAAGTGAGCTTTAGGAAAGAGTTGAGCAGCAGGAAACTCAAGGTTAATGTGTTGTCAGGAACCTAAAAAGCAGATTGACTATGCGGTTGATTATGACTAGGAAAAAGTATATGCATTTATTCCTACACAACAATGTTGCAGGGAGTTACCCATTGTTCCCTGAAGGCTTTTTTCCAATGTCCTTTAAATTCTCCTAATGGTATCAACTCCGCATTTCTTCTTAGCACATTGAACTCTCCCTGTAAACAAAGTGCTTCTTCTCTGTGCTAGAGCAGATAGCCAGACAAAGATGAGCCAGAAGAAAGAGATTGCTGAGCAGAGAGATGATGTCGATGAAGGTTTAGTGGTGAAAGAAAGCAAGCCTCTAAGAGGATATGTATGACAGTCACTCGTCTAGAGCAGAAATCAATTGGGGAACCAGAGAAAAAAATGCTGGAACTGTAGGCAGAAGCCAGAGATCAGGGAGGATCTTGTAAAAAAAGATACTAGTCGGCATCTGCTTGACTAATTAGGAGCACTGATGGTCCCAGCCTCAACCTTACTCTACGTTCCCTGGATTACATCATTCTGATATAAATCCTGTCATTTCTTGATATTAACTGATATGAATCCTGTCATTAACATCTTTTTTGAAGGCCTGGTGTTATTTTCAGTGATAGAAGTCTCTATCACTTCTGGGCAAATACTTCTGACTAGGTCCTGCCTGGCACCCTCCTCCTCCAGCGTGTCTGTCTCAGCAAGTGGCAACCAGCAAAACTGACACCAAATAACAGGAGATAACTGAACATCTATCAAAACATATGAAAGAGATGTGTTACTGAAAAAGTAATGTCCAGAGTTTACTCTTCCTCTCTCGGGTGTGTATTTTTTAAGTCTTCAGTGGAAATGACTGAATCTTTATTAGAATCAAACTTGAAAGGACCAGAAGTACCCTGGCTTTTCATGTGTTGAATGTGTACAGCTTACTTGGAGCTGGAAGGGCAAACAACTTGAGAAATCTGCCTTCTCTTTAAATACAGATCTAATCACAAAGAAAAACATTTAAAATAAAAATAGTCACTCCCATCTTTTCCTTCTCAAACCACATACACTAAAAAATCAGAGAATTGAGGGCAAAGGTAAATCTCAGTGTAAGCAGAATAAAGCTTCACACTGTGAAGGAGGAGTTGCATAAGCAAAGGGAAGAATTAGAAGATGAGACAATTTTCTATGTTCTTCTGAGTTCTCATAATGACTTTATGATTGTACTAGAAACATTATAAAGCCCAAAAATAGCTCATAACACAAGAGCAAAAAATGGAGATTCAGTCGGGTATGTTTCCTTTATATTATCCACAATATTCCTTCTCTTAATTTTCATGGCTAATGGAGACTGGTCTAGGCTTTTATGATATTGCGCTGCCTCTATCACTGGGGGATACTACTATAAAGGAAAAAGTTTAAAGGTGAGATTAAAAATGAAAAAGAACATAATAAATATTATCTATTCTAGGTGACTGGTAATTTTCTCAAATATGAAAGAGGTTTCCCAAAGATTACAGCAAATATCAGACATAGTGCCAATGAAAACAAGCAAATTGCTATGTATTCAGGTGTATATCAAATCATGACATCCTCAGAGGAAATTACATGGCAACCTGAATAATAACACATAAATCTAAGAAAAATTTGAGTCTGTGACACACATATCTCCTCTCTTTATATTTCACCAAAGTTGTACTTGTGAAAAGCTTGGGAAAAAAGTAAAATGAATTGAAAAAAATTGTCTCCATAATTCATGATCTAAAATACATGTTTCCCTGCAATATCGAGACAATTCTGGTAAATGGGTGGGCAGGGGTGTTCTTGTTGGTCTAAATTATCTGGATAAATGCCTTAACACTCTACTTCAAAGTGAATCAGTAGACTAAGCTGTCATATGCATGATACACTAAGATAATGCATTTCCTTAATTGACAATATCAGGAAAAGAAGCATGAACTAAAAGTGTACACCATTCTGTACCATCACTCCCAAGTGCTTGGCTGCCCTAACTCTACCTAGAATGCTTCCAAGCTCTTGTCTCTCTTCCTCACTTATTCCATTTGAATTTGTAGGTATGATAAGGGCTAGGACAAGAACCCTACTCTGAACACTAAGTAGCAGTTAAACCAACTGTAACCTACTGTTCTTCATGTAGCCCCTGAGCTTCTCAGCAACAACAAAGTACATTAAATTGCATTCATATATGTGTTAGAAGATAAAGTTAGACACATTCAAATATTGAAGAGTTTATTTATGAAAACAGTAATACATGAATCAGGCAGCACCAGACTCCGAGCAGCTCTGGAAAGGCTTTCACAGGGTGAATGCAGAAGCAAAGCAAAGAGTACAACCCAGCAGGAAGTTCCAGATGAGAAGTTAGTTGGCTGTTTCTGACTGGCCTAGAATATGATCAGTTACACTGAGTTAGGTTTTGGTTTGCTTATCTAGGATCCCAGGACACTGGAACCACCTCAATCCAATGCCTTCCCAATTAATAATATTAAGATCAATCACATCTGTGAATTGAAAATAAAACAACTTCTAGTACAACCCTATATTTCAGGAGGAAGGATTGCTAGATAGGGGCATAAGTGGAGAGAAAGGGCCGAAATTATAGCTAGAAGAACCTTGAGATGGGTCCCCTAGATCAGTGGTCCCCAACATTTTTGGAACCGGGACCAGTTTTGTGGAAGACAATTTTTCCACAGACAGGAGATGGAGAGGATGGTTTAAGGATGATACTTTCACCGCAGATCATCAGGCATTAGATTCTCATAAGGAACATGCAACCTAGATGCTTCCCATGCACAGTTCACAAGAGGGTTGGTGCTCCTATGAGAACAAATGGCCCTGCTGATCTGATAGGAGGCGGAGCTAAGGCCATAATGCTCGCTTGCCTGCTGCTCACCTCCCGCTGTGTGGCCTGATTCCTAACAGTCCATGAACTGGCACCAGCCCATGGCCAGGGACTGAGATACCTGCCCTAGATGGTAACCTAGAAATGACAGATATGACAGAAGACCATACTGTGCAGCCTGCCCAACAGTTACCAAAGCAAACTGATATAAATAGAAATAAATGAAATAGAAACTAGAAAAAACAATAGAAAAGATTAATGAAACTAAGAGTTAGTTTTCTGGTAAACTGTACAAAATCGACAAACCCTTAGCTAAACTAAGAAAAATGAGAGAAAACTCAAAGTCAGAAATGAAAGAGGAGACATTACAACTGACAGCACAGAAATCCAAAGATCATAACTGCTATGAATAATTACATGCCAACAAACTGAAAAGCCTAGAAGAAATCAATAAATTCTTAAAAACATATAACCTACCAAAACTGAACACTGAAGCAATTAGAAATCTGAACGGATCAATAACAAATAAGGAGATTGAATTAGTAATTAAAAGTCTCCCATCAGGGGACTTCCAGTTACAAAATGGCAGCACAGAAGCAAGCTGGCTTCACTTTTTCCCTTGGAAAACAGAAAACAAATATGCAGTTCTGAGATGATTACCATTAATATTCCAGTAATGAAGATGAGAAAGATCCCAGGGCCACAGGAAGTGAAAAAACTCCAAGCAGGTGACACGAAAATTAATCTTCCATATCCACAACGCCCCTCCCTCCATTCTGCCTAGCACCAAGCATGTGGGAAATTGATTTCACAGTTTCTATACTAGAAAAAGTGAGTTCGATGTGGACAACTAGCTTGCCCATCATCTTAAGTTCCCTGGCAACAGAACTGTCTCTGCGTAACCCACAGGAAGGTCACGAGTGTGTGAAGGGAGTAACATCCCTGAAGACAGGCAGAGGATGCAGCAGTGGGGGAAATACCACCTCCAGCCCTGAAAACTCTGCTCTGTATCTCAGCCAGAGGAGATGCCAAATCAGAGCGGTTGTACGGTGGCAGCGTGCTGTAGAAAATGTGTTCCACAGGTCCGCTGAGAATGAACACAAAGACAAGGAAATGAAAAGCCGATTTTCTGAAAAGATAAAAAAGAAAAAAACACGCTTTAGCTAAACTAATGAAGAAAAAAGGAAAAAGATCCAAATAATTAAAATCAGAGACTTTAAGGAGACATAACAACTGAGGCCTCCGAAATACAAAGAATCATTAGAGACCATTATGAACAACTATACACTAACAAATTGGAAAACCTAGGATAAACAGACAAATTCCTGAACATATAAAACCTGTCAATATTGAACCATGAAGAAATACAAAATGTCATCAAATCAATAAAGAGCGATGACATTGAAATTGTAATCATCTCCCATCATAGAAAAGCCCAGGATCTGATGGCTTCACTGCTGAATTCTACCAAACACTTAAAGAACTAATATCATTGTACTCAAATTCTTCAAAAGATACCTAATGTAGATGATGGGGTGATGAATGCAGCAAACCACCACGGCACGTGTATACCTATGTAACAAACCTTCATGTTCTGCACATGTACACCAGAACTTAAAGTATAACTTTTAAAAATTGAAGATGAGGAGATACTTCCAAATTCATTTTATGAGGCCAGCATTACCCAGCATACCCTGGTAACCAGACAAGGACACAACAAGAAAATTACAGGACAATATCACTGATAAACATCAATGCAAAAATCCTCAACAAAATACAAGCAAACCAAATTCAACAACACTTTAAAAAGATCATTCACCATGACCCAAGTGGGATTTACTCCAGGGATGCAAGAATGGTTGGAATATGAAAATAAATAAAAGTGATGCATCACATTAACAGAATCCAGAACAGAAACCATATGATTGTTTTAACAGATGCCCAAAAAATTTTTGAAAAAATTCAACATCCCTTTCCAATCAGAACTCTCATCAACATGGGTTAGAAGAAGCATACTTCAAAATAATAAAAGCCATACATGACAAACCCACAGCTAACATCTTACTGAAAAGGAGAAAATTAAAGGTATTTTCTCTAAGGACCGAAACAAGATAAGGATGCCCGCTTGTATCACTTTTATTCAACATACTGCTGGAAGTTCTGGCAAGAGCAATTAGGCAAAAGAAATAAAGGTCATCCAAATTGGAACAGACAAGAGTATGAATGTTCTTCAAAAACTAAAAATAGAACTACCATATGATCCAGCAATCCCACTGATGGGTATATACCCAAGAGAAAGGAAATCAGCGTATCAGAGATATCTGCAGTTTCATGTTTACTGCAGCATTACTCACAATAGCCAAAGGATGGAATCAACGTAAGTGTCCATCAGTGGATAAATGGATAAAGAAAATGTGGCATATATGCATAATGGAATATTATTCAGCAATTAAAAGAACTGAAATCCTGTTATTTGCAGCAACGTGGATGGAACTGGGGTTCATTGTGTTAAGTGAAATAAGACAAGCACAGAAAGGTAAATATCGCATGTTCTCACTCATATGTGGGAGCAGAAACAAGTGGATCTCATGAAGATAGAGAGTAGACTGGTGGTTACCAGAGGCTGAGGAGGACAGGGAATAAAGGGAATGAAGAAAATTTAATAAGTGGGTACAACTATACAGTCTGATAGAAGAAATAAGACCCAGTGTTAGATAGATTAGTAGGGTAACTATAGTTTACAATGATCTATTGTACCATCCAAAATAACTATAAGAGAATAATTCAAATGTTTCCGAATAAAGAAAAGGCAAATATTTAAGTGATGGATATTCTGAGTACATTGATTTATTCTTTACAAATCATATGAATATATTAAATTGTCACATGTATGCTCAAACCATGTACTTCTATTATGCCTCAATAAATAAAATAGTTTTTTAAAAGTCTCCCATCAAAGAAAAGCCCAGGACCAGATGGCTTCACAGTTCAATTCTACCAAACTATTAAAGAATACCGATTTTTCTCAAACTCTTTCAAGAAATTGAAGAGGAAATACTTCCAAACTCATGTTATGAAGCCAGCATCACTCTTCTACTAAAGCAGACAAAAACACTGCAAGAAAATAAAACTATAAGCTAATATCCCTGATGAACATAGATGCAAAAAGCTTCAACAAAATACTAGCAAGCCATATTCAGCAGTACATTAAAAGAATCATTCGCCATGATCAAATGGGATTTTTTTTTCCCTGAGATACAGATTGGTTCAACATATAAATATCAATAAATGGAATTCACCATATGTGATGGTTAAAGTTAAGTGTCAACTTGGTTGGAATGAAGGATGCAAAGTATTGTGTCTGTGAGGGTGTTGCTAGAGTAGATTAACTTCTGAGTCAGTAGACTGGGAGAGGCAGACCCACCCTTAATCTGGGTAGGTAGATCCCCTGGGCTGCCAGCATAGCTAGAATAAAGCAGGCAGAAGAAGGTGGAAAGAGCAGACTTGCTGAGTTCTCCAGCCTTCATCTTTCTCAAGTACTGGATGCTTTCTGCCCTCAAACACCAGACTCCAAGTTCTTCAGCTTTTGGACTCTTGGGCTTACACCAGTGATTTGCCAGGGGCTCTTGGGCCTTCAGCCACAGACTGAAGTCTGCACCATTGGCTTCCCTACTTTTGAGGTTTTAGGATTCGAACTGGCTTCCTTGCTCCTCAGCTTGCAGACGGCCTATTGTAGGACTTCACCTTGTGATCCTGTGAGTCAATACTACTTAATAAACTCCTCTTCATATAGACATCTATCCTATTAGTTTTGTCCCTCTAGAGAACCCTGACTAATACACCAAATTAACAGAATAAAAGACAAAAAAAAATTAAGGTTATCTCGATAGATGCAGAAAAAACATTTGACAAAATTCAAAATCCCTTCATTACTAAAACAAAGAAAACAAAAAAACAAACAAAAAAAACCTCTCAATAAATTAGGTTGTATGGAAGAAATTTCCCCCAATTTAATGAAGACTGTATATGACAAACCCACAGCTAACATCATGCTTAACAGTGAAAAATTAAAAGTATTTCCTCTAAGATCAGGAATAAGACAAGGATACCCACTCACACCATTTTTCTTCAATAAAGTACTGAAAGTTCTAGCCACAGCAGTAGGCAAAAGAAGAAATAAAAGGTGTCTAAACTGAAAATAATGAAGTAAAATTGTCCAATTGCTGATGACATTATGTTATATACAGAAAATCCTAATGACTTCATAAAAAGACTTTTAGAACTGATAAACGAATTCAGTAGTTTCAGGATACAAAATCAACTTACAAAAATCAGCAGTTTTTCTCTATACTAACAACAAACTGTCTGAAAAAAAAAAAACAATATCACAACAGCATCAAAAAGGATAAAATGCTTATGAGTACATTTAACCAAGGAATTGAAAGATCTATATATTGAAAACTATAAAACATTGATTAAATAAATTGAAAATGACACAAAGAAGTGGAAAGATATTCCATGTTCATGTACTAGAAAAATTAAATTGTGAAACTGTTGATACAACCCAAAGCCATTTACAGATTCAATGCAATCCCTATTACAATTCCAATGTTATTATCACAGAAATAGAAAAAAAATAAATCCTACAATTTGTGCGGAACCACTAAAGTCCCCAGATAGCTAAAGAAATCTTGACCCAAAAGAATAAAGCTAGAGCCATCACACTATCAGGTTTCAGAATATATTACAAAGCTTTAGTAACCAAAACAGCATGATATTCACATAAAAACAGACACATCAACAAATAGAATAGGATAAAGAGCTGAGAAATAAACCTACACATCTATCATCAACTGATTTTCAACAAAGGTGCCAAGAACACACAATGAGGAAAGGATAGACTCTTCAATAAATTATGTTGGGAAAACTGGATATCCACCACATACAGAAAAATTTAAATGAACCCTTATCTCACCCCTGATACAAAAGTCAACTCAAAATGAATTAAAAGCTTAAATGTAACACCTTAAACTATCATATTAGAATAAAAGATAGGCAAAAACTCCATGACATTGGTCTAAGCAGAGATTTCTAGGATGTGACCCTAAAAGCCAGACAACCAAAGTGAAAATAGACGAACAGAATTGCATAAAACTGAAAACCTCCTACACAGCAAAGAAAATGATTAATAGAGTGAAGAGATAACCATGAATTTGGAGAAAATATTTGCAAATCATGGATCAGATAAGAGGCTAATATCCAAAATATATAAGGAACTCAAATTACTCAATAAGAAGAAAACTAATAACTCTATTAAAAAATGGTCAAAGGACTTGAATAGACATTTCTCAGGAGAAAACATACAAATGGACAACTGGCAAATGAAATCATACTCAAAATCCTTAATCATCTGAGAAATGCAAAATAAAACAATGAGATATTACCTCATCCTTGTTTGACTGGCTATTGTCAAAAAGAAGAAATAAAACAAGTGTTGGCAAAAAATATAACAAGTGTTGACAAGAATGTAGAGAAAGGGGAACCTTATACCTTGGTGGTGGTATTGTAAATTAGTATGGCCACTGAGGAAAACAGTATGGCGTTTTCTCAAAAAAACTAAAAAATAAAATCATATAATTCAGCTTTCCCATTATTGAGTATATATCCAAAGGAATTGAAATCAGCACATCAAAGAGATGTCTGTACTCCCATGCTCACTGCAGCATTATCACAATAGCCAAGATATGGGGAAACTGAAGTGTTCATCATCTATGAATTGATTTTTAAAATGTGATATATATTCACAATGGAATACTATTAATCCTTAACAAAGCAAAAAAATGCTGTCATTTTTGACAACATGGATGAACCTTGAAGACATTAAGTTAATTGAAGTAAGTCAGGCACAGCAGATAAATACCATATGATCTCACTTATAAGTGAAATTTTTAAAAGTCAAATTCATAGAAGTAGAGAGTAAATTGTGGTTACCAGAGGCTGGTGAAGGAACTGGATGGGGCAAGGGGAGATATTGGTCAATAGGTATAAAGTTATAGTTAGATAGGAGGAATACATTCTGGTGTTCTATTGTACAGCAAAGTCACTATAGTTAATAATAACATTATATATTTCAAAATAACTAAGAGATCTTAAATGTTCTCACCACAAAGAAATGATCAATATTTTAGGATATAGATATGCTAACTAACCTGTTTTGGTCATTCCACAATGTATACAAATATCACATTGTACCCCATAAATATATACACTTATCATTTTTCAATTAAAAGTAAAACAAAAAACTGGTATATATTTTGCAGTGTGAAATTGCAAGTCGAAAACCAGTTTTGATATTTAACATAAATTGATCAGAAAGTTTCACTATTGTGAAACTTGATTGCAAGTTGATGAAATTATTTTGAAAAATATCATTTTTCTTGAGTTCTTTATAAAGAACCCAAAAAGTCTTGTAAGTAAAAAGACATACTTAAATATCTGAAGTCTCATACTGACCAGCTCAATTGCAATATGTAGAGACCCATATTCACCATGGGTCACCACTGCTTATCACTCATCCCTTGGTTGTTAAGTAATAAGATTTATGTATATGGAAATGAATAGCATGTATTTATGTAATCTATATTTGTGATTATTTACATATTATATTGAATAGTTTTATTATCTAAAATTCACATAAAAAAAGATACTGGCCTCTCATACTCAATGTGCAGAAACAAGTGTGAATCTAATACTAAACTTCTATGACAAGAAGTTTTTATAAACTGTCTTCACACTTAGCAATCCATAATGGGGAATCATATTCTAGTCATGTTAGGGGTCACCTTGTCCATTTATATTAAATTCTAATTAGCTCTGGGCCTGTGAGCCTAGAGACCTTAGCAATGGATGAAATATTTCTCAGTAAAAAAAAAATTAAAAAATCCATTTAAAAGACATTATTCTTTCTAGCACTATGCTCATCAGTACTTTGAAAAGGGGCTATGTCCCTGCGGTAGTCATTAGAAGTGTTCATACACATTCTGTTTTCCCTTATTTGGGGCATGTGATGGCATAGTACTTCCCTGCCACTTTGAAAATAGGCATAGCCCGGTGATAT
The DNA here is from genome assembly GCA_963574635.1 of Cheracebus regulus. Taxonomy (NCBI): domain Eukaryota; kingdom Metazoa; phylum Chordata; class Mammalia; order Primates; family Pitheciidae; genus Cheracebus; species Cheracebus regulus. The sequence goes on from CAUYQU010042088.1 coordinate 41,429, forward strand.
CCTTGCCCAACAAAATGACTAAAAATTACATATACCCTTCTGTGTACAAGATTTAAAAGAAGATATTTAATTCACCAAGTTCCTTTTCTTTTGTCTTGTTAAGTATTTAAGCACATACTGTGATAAGGGCTCCAGGCAACTACAATGAACCCATGCAATAACTTAACAAGAGATATTTAGTATAAACATTTTCCAGACATAAACATATAGTGGTAAAGCACAGAGAGTTGGCAGTTGTTTGTTGCTTCAGCAAAGTTAACCTATACTGACTCAATAAAGATTCTTAATGGTTCCAGTAATTTCTAGAAGTCCACTCACAAAGCAAATGTAAGCCATCTATTTAAGATTCTTTAAAATAATAAATCCCGGTCAAACCATAAATACGATGTTAAAAAGCTAAGTGCAGAGTGTATTAACTTCAGCAATTACTAACGAAAGTCTCAAACAATAATTCAAGTAATAAGTCCAGATCATTACACTCTAAAAAATCCAAGTCTGATTAATGTCTGTACCCTAAATAAATTTTAACATACTAATAAGCCAAATGGCAAATTAAGACACCTGAGGAAACCAATTAAATAGATGTATAATAATTTTTTTAATTTTTCTTTGTCCCTACATTCTCCCTCTATAAATTATCTCTACATGTCACAGCCACACATATTGTTCTAAGCTATAATTCATCTCCCTAATTCAGAAAGCACAATATATTCCTACTATTTTTTAATCAAAACCAAACTCTTTGACACTGGACTACAGGCCTCCACGACTTTACCTGTATTTCCCACCACAATCCAATGTACACCCCTGCCATTCTTACTCATCCTAATCAACTGGTTTCTTCACCACACACACTGTATTCTTGTCAATCTGCTCTACCTACTATCCAATCTCTAAATCCTTGTGATTATTCTAGCATACATGTAATCTGGCATTTGATGTTTCCATTTATTATTGTGGATATAAATATGTTATCACTTTCTATCCCCATCAGACTGCTGGCTCCCCAAAGGAAGCAACCTGTCCTCCAATGCCTAGGAAACTACTGGATATATTATACATACTTAGAAATGTTATGTTAATTTGACACAACTTTTGACAACGGTAGCAATGAATGCAAAATAGCAAAGATGCACCAAAGCAAAAAGTAGAAAACAATGTTAAAGATGTTACACTATTTGAAAACAATAAAATCTTGCTTATGCTTCCTTAAAAACAGAGGATTTATTTTTTCAAATGACAGCTTCCTCTTCAAAATAAAACAGTGGCTTGATTCCCAAAAGAGAGGATCAATGTGTATCCAGAACAAAATTAAAGTATATGTGTGGATTTGCCCAAATATGAAATCCAAGGCCTTACTGGAGAAAGTGGAACTAACTGAAGGGACAAGATGTACTTCTTAAGAATTAGACAAAACATCAACTTTACTTATTAGGCAAAATGCATGCATTTTAACTGCCAAGCAGACCTGGAGCACAAACAGGTAGCTTCACACAATTCTAATACACAGCTCCCTAGAGGTGCAGGGACAGACCAGCAACTCAGTGAGTTGGATCATCAAGTTCAGTAACAACCCTTGCCACAAAGACAAGTCAGTTCAAAACTCTGTTCATAATGAGCTCAGGGCAGAAATATTCTGTAGCTGGCTTTTCAGCCTTATGGTAATGAGCCATGCTCTAAAGAGTTCATGCACTAAAACCACTGAGCTGCATATTCCCTTTGGTAAATGAGCCAGTAAGTTTGCATTTACAGAAATATTGATTTTAATATCATTTACACATGACCAAAGAGATTCTAGATGGATTTTACCTTCTCTTATGCCTATAGTTTTATTAAGTGTTATGAAACTACCTAAAATGTATTGTTACAATTAAATTTGTGCAGACAATAGACCTTTCCTCTTATCTAGGTGGAACAAATCTGTATGAAGGACTAAAAGAAAAACTCTACCCTAAAGGACTTCTAAATGTGAAAGCAATGTGTCCCAAATTCTATGGATGGCAGTATGTTTATTCCACAATGATACATTTTTTCTTTCTTTTTTTGTTTGTTTGTTTGTTTAACATAGTCTCATTCTGTTGTCCAAGCTGGAGTACAGTTGCACAATCTCGCCTCAATGCAACCTCCATATCCCTCGTTCAAGCGATTCTCCCGCCCCAGCCTCCCCAGTAGCTGGGATTACAGATGTAAGCCACTGCATCCAGCCTCCACGGTGATACATTTCTAATGGATCAAGACTTTTCGAGGCCAGGCATGGTGGCTCACGCCTGTAATCCCAGCACTTTGGGAGGCCAATTTGGCCAGATCACCTGAGGTCAGGAGTTTGAGACCATCCTGGCCAACATGGTAAAACCCTGTCTCTACTAAAAATACAAAAATTAGCCAGGCGTGGTGGTGCATACCTGTAGTTCCAGCTACTCGGAGGCTGAGGCAGGAGAATCACTTGAACCCAAGAGGCAGAGGTTGCAGCAAGCCAAGATCATGTCACTACACTCCAGCCTGGATGACAAAGTGAGACTCCAACTCAATAAAAAAACAAAAAAACTCTTTTTGATTCATATTTTCACATTGAAGATTTGAGTTCTCATCCACAGCTTCAGTTTTCTCAAAAAACACTTAATATCCCCATTTTTCAAAACCTTTTGTGATCAACAGCAGCAGAAGTAGAATTTTCTATTTACCATTCCTTACTTCTGGGCAGAATTCTCGGCAGTAGCACTATCCAGGTCCTGGGTGGAGAACCAAGTGGACCTCCTATGACGTGGCCTCCCCTATGAAGCTGCCTCTGGCAAAGACACAAGAAAAATATCATAGGCCAACTTCAAGACACTGTCATTTCACAAGTTCTGATGATGTCCACAGAGCAAAAGATTTTTCAATATGTGCCTTTACATAAAAAGTGAAATGAAATTTGTGGGATTCTTATGAAATACATTAATGAAAGAAAATAGCCTTTGTTGTGATCATGTAATGTTTGAGGTGAAAATGTTTATTTAGCTAAATCATTCATGTGTTTACCTTACTTCTCCATTTCTCTTTGTGAAGATCATTACTGCCACTCAATTTGCTTGAAATGTGCTAGGATCCTTTCAAAACAGGCAAGCATCTTAGCAAAGATGTTGTTGTATGATTAGATCACCTTGATAAAATAATAGTGCAGACAAACTCATACTTCTGTTAAACTATTCTACTTCCCCTATGTAAGGCCGGTTGCTTTGCTGGGAGCTCGGATGCACCCCCCAACCCCCAACCCCGCTCCTTTTTCCCTTTTACAAGCACCAAGCAAGCTCAGACATGCCCCAAACAAGCTCAGACACGCTCAGGCATGTTCCCCTCTCCCTTGCTCGCACAGCCTGGTCTTCTCTTAAAGAGCCCAGTATGCAAACAAGGTGCTGCAACCATAGCTTCTTAATAACCAATAG
>CAUYQU010042090.1:0-12815 GCA_963574635.1 Cheracebus regulus
AGCCAAGACTGCGCCACTGCCCTCCAGCCTGAGTGATGAGTGAAACTCAAAAAAAAAAAAAAAAGTGGGGGGGGGGGGAAGAAAGGTGATCTGTTTTGTCAATATCAAGGTGAACTATAAAACTACTGAAAATAGCACAAAGTGGAACTGATACAGGAATGAATTGATAAGTAGTGCAGGATAGAAAGAACAGAAACAGCCATGTTTGTTTGGAAATGTAGCATGTTTATTAACTTATTCTGTAAGTGTTTATTGAACAACAGTCATTGTGCATATTATAACAACCAAAAAAGTCCACATCCATGGGTCAAGGAGGTTACAGTCTAGTAAGGCGAGGCAAGACAATCAACCAAAACAGATGAGTCAATGTCACAGGAGATTAGAGAGGAGAAATACTGTGGGGAAAAACATTGAGGAAGGAAGAGAATGATAGGGGTAACATGCAATTTTAAGTATGTGGTGTGCATGATTCTCTCTGGTCAGGAGGTATTGATGCAAAAGCTTGAAGAAGAACAGAGACTATCCTAGGCAGACATCTGGCAGAAGGAAGCAGGCTGTGGAACCATCAGTGACCTGTTCCTGGATGGGCTAGTACCTGGCCTGCTTGAAGAACAGTGAGAACCACATCTCTGAGTATAATGAAGGTTGCATTCTGAATGAGTGGAGAGAGAATGTACAACTCAACAAATGGTTTTCGAACAAATGAATATCTCTTTGGAACATGTATATTATCTATCCTAGCCTATACCATACACACACAAAAACAGATTTTAGGATTAAGGAACTAAATGCAGTGACTTCCAATTAAAGATGGTGGATTGAGCACCTTCATCTATGTTGGCTCCTTCCCCAAAACTTAGTAAGATGACAGTTAAGAGATTTTTCTTTTTAAAGACATAAACTTGCGAAGAGACAACAACAAAATTTTTGGAAGGTAGAAAGTAGAAAAACGCTGCTGAAAAAGCAGAAAAGCAGCTTAGCAGAACCTGGAGGGCTCAGTTTTGTGACAGCCGTGGGAAAGTCCAAGAGGGGCCTGACTTACAATCCAGAATACCCAGCAGCTCAGAAATGGTGAGCACCTTGGACCCCCAAGAGGAAAGGAGAAGCATGGGCTATAAATCACAAGGCTGGCTTCAGATCTCTTTAAGGAGTTTCACACACAGATCCTATCCACTGTTCTCCACATGTGAGAAAATGTTCCCCACACTGTTCCCCTCTCTGATTAAAAACGGGAAGTTTATTCCAGAAAGAGGATAAAACAGAATTTATCTGTATTGAAGGGCTCCAGCTGGTTTGAACTAGGGAACCCCAAATTCAAACCCCAACATCCTTCTCCAACAGGAACCCCAAGAGTTGGAAGCCAGGGTTTTATCCTTCAGGAAGAAACTGAAAGTGTATTCTTTCGTGAATTGGAAACAATCCAAGAGAACTGACCTAAACATACATTAGAAACAGGGATTCCTCTGACAAGATTATTCATTCAGACCACCATCCTGTGTGAAAGTCAGTGTGCACAAAAAACTGTTAAATATCAGCAGACAGCCAAAAATCGTAGGCCATTTGGAGAAACCCACTAAGGTGACTGATGGGCAGAAGTAAACAGAAAAGGATGACTGGGAAGAAACAGAGGCTGTGTAGAAAAAAGAAAGCTTTAGAAAATCATTAATATCAGGTCGGACATGGTGGCTCACATCTGTCATCCTAGCACTTTGGGAGACTGAGGCAGGCAGATCACAAGGTCAGGAGTTCGAGACCAGTCTGACCAACATGGTGAAACTCCATCTCTACTAAAAAACAAAAACAAAAACACAAAAATTAGCTGGGTATGGTGGCACGCCTCCATAATCCCAACTACTCCGGAGGCTGAGGCAGGAGAACCGCTTGAACCCAGGAGGTGGAGGTTGCAGTGAGCTGAGATTGTACCACTGCACTCCAGCCTAAGCAACAGAGTGAGATTCCATCTCAAAAAAAAAAAGAAAGAAAAAGGAAAAGAAAATCATTAATATCATCAGAAATGAAAGAAAAACCAAAACATTAGAAATAAGCAATAACAAAGGAGCTGATATAGAACCATTAATTTAAAATATATCAGAAAAATCACACTAGATTTATATATTTGACAACGTTAAAACTAAGAACTTCTGTTTATCAAAACACACCATCACAGGATTGAGAGGCAGATGACAAAGTAACAGAAAATATTTGCAATTTTATATCCAATGGAGTATTGTATCCAGAATATATAAAGAACTTCTACAAATTTTTAAAAGATGGAAAGCCAATAAAAAATTGGGCAAAAGTTTGAACAGGTGCTTTACAAAGGAGAATATTCTGATGGGTATGAAAGGTACTCAGCTTTAAGAAAATGTAATTAAAGCCACAATAATATGCCATCAACCAGAACTGCTAAGATGAAGAACAAACAAACAATACCAAGGATTAGTGAGAGTGTTAAAGCAACCCGACCTCTCACACCATACTGGAGGGAGGGTAAATCGGTTAAACCTCTTTTTGGAAAATCGTGTGGCGACATCCACTAATTCTAAACATAGTTCCACTACTAAGTATGTATCCAACAGAGATGCACATATATGTAAACTAAAAGACATGTGCAAGGATGATCACAGCAGCACTACCCATAAAAATTGGAATCAATTGTCTATCAGCAGCAGAATGGATAAATGCATTGTGGTATATTCACACAATAGAATACTATGCAGAAAAGACAACAAAGACAAGTGTCTTCGTCTGCTTTATGCTGCTGTAATGGAATACCACAGACTGGGTAATCTATAACGAAAAGAAATATATTTGGTTTACAGTTCTGGAAGATAGGAGGTCCAAGATTGAGAGACTACATCTGGTGAGGGCCTTCTTGCTGTGTCATAACATGGTAGAGGGCATTGTCATTCTGTTGCTGACAGACAATTGATTGACTGGTTTTCCGTCTTTTTAAAATTTATTTGTAGAAGTTCTTTATATATTCTGGATACAAGAACTTTCTTGCATATAAAATTGCAAAGATTTTCTGTTACACGGTTCCTTGCCTCTCACTCCTATGATGGGGTGTTTTGAACAGCAGCTCTTGATTTTAATGTCGTCAAATGTATGGATCTAGTGTGACTTTTCTGATGTCATATTTTAAATTTGATTCATTATCAGTCCCTTTGTTATTGCTTATTTCTGAGGTTTTTGTTTTGTTTCTGAAGATGTTAACAATTTGTTAAAGTTTTAAAGAATTAGTTGACCAACTTCAGAAGGACCAACTTCCAATGAAGTGAATTTCTGAGAGTGAACTGAAAAAATGGTGGCAGAAAGAATAAAAAAAAAATTCAAGAAGATACATCATAACTGAAGAATCTGACTTCCCAAATGAAAAGGATGCACCAAGTGGGGCGCATATTAAATGAGAGTTGTCCCCCATCAAACACAGCATTAGTGACCTTCAGAATCCTGGGAACAGAAAGATGACTTTACAAGTTTCCTTAGAGGAAAAGCAGGTCAAATACAAGGCGTACGAATCAGAATGGCTTTGAAATTCTCAACAGCAACAGTAAAAGCTAAAAAACAATGGAAGAGTATCTTCAACATTCTACTTGTCTATATACTCTTCAATACCCAGCCAAAGTATGAGTTAAACGTGAAGCTGGAATAAAGGCATATTTAGACGTGAAGGAGTTGCAAAATTTCCTTTCCATTCCATTGTCTCAGGAAGCTGAGAGGATGCTGTTGATCAAAACGAGGAAATAAAACATGAAAAAATATGATTAGCATTCAGAAAGCAGTGGGTTCCAAACAAAAGAGAGATGAAGGAAATCCTCAGGACAGTACAGGAGGGATATGCCAGCCATAAGCAGGCTTGGAGAACAGATATCCCAGAACTCTAGAACATATTTTTGAGAAGAGGATATAGTGCTAATGTGTTTGAACACATCAAAAGAAGCTTTCCAAAACTGAAGTAGAACTTGAAATTCATAAGTAATAAATACATAGAAAAATAGCAACCAACAAAAGATTATTATTAACTCAAGAACAAACATAAATTTGTTAGAGACTGTAGTGTAGTGGCCACGCCTACAAAATACAGATCCAGAATGCCTGGGGTTCAAATATCGGCTTTGCCACTTAAAGGCTGAATTACCTTGGGCAAATCACTTGACTTCCATGGTCCGCATATATAAAATTAGGATTATTATAACAGCCTTGTGAGAGTTTTGTGAAAATTAAAGTCCCTGGATCTTTCCTTGGCCCAGAGAAAAACCCATGTGAATGTTAATTGTCTTTATTTTTTATTTTATTTATTTATTTAGAGACAGGGTCTGGCTGTGTTGCCCAGGATAGAATGCAGTGGTGCAATCTTGGCTTACTGCAGCCCTGACCTCCTGGGCTCAGGCAATCCTTCTGCTTCAGCCTCCTGAGTAGCTAGGACTACAGGTGTGCACTGCCACATCCAGCTGATTTTTCTTTCTTTCTTTTTTTTTTTTTTTGGTAGGAACTAGGTCTTGCTATGTTGCCCAGGCTGTGAGTGTTAACTACTGTGGTTGTCACGACCACTACCACCATCACCATCATTATTGTATAGTCCATGGTTCAGCTGGAAAGGTGCAACTGTAATAGAAATGCTGACTACTAAGCTTAAGAAAAAAAATGTCTATTTAATTAGACTGGGACAAAGTGAAGACAGAAATTGCCTGTCAGGCTATGGAAGGGAAGGAAATAAATCATCTTCCACATTTGGAAGTCTTAGAGAAATTTTTAAACTGCAAAATCAAAGAAGTAACAACATAGGCACTTTTGTTTAAGATATGGAGGAAGATATCAAAAGGTTAGCTAAGATAGTTTAAAAGAGTTGCTCTGTGGGAGAGGAAAATGGGTGAATAGACTTAGGGAACTTACTCTTTGTAACAATCTTCATCAATTAGATGCATAAATATTTTAATTTTAAAATTAAAACTAAGTTTTTCTTTGAAAAAGCAATTGCCATGTCAAATTGTTTCACTGGATAATTCTACTGTTTAAGAATCAACACCAACAATAAGCAATTTTTTCCAGATAATATAAGAAAAGAAAATATTTCTTTTTTCTTCTTGTTCTATGGGACCAGTATTACACTATTACCAAAACCAGACAAAGAAGTACAAAAAAAGAGAAAACTACAGACCAATATCCTTCATGCACGTAGACAAAAAAAACCTTCAACAAGTATTAACAAATAGACTTCAGCAATTTTTAAGAATTACACACCATAACCAAATGAAGCTTATTCCAGAAATGCAAGGTTGGTTTGATATTTAAAAAATCAGTCAATGTAATCCACCACATTAACAGAATAAAATTCACATGATCTTATCGATTGATGCAGTATAGTACTTGACAAAATTTATTTATTTAAATACATTTTATTGTGTATAAATGTGATGTTATAAGATACATATATATTAAAATGGTTGCTATAGTGAAACAAATTAACATCTCCATCATCGAATTTAGTTATCTATAATTCCTCCTGTGGCAAAAACAGCTATTATCTACCTATTTAGCAAAAATCCTGAAAATGATACCCTATTATTCACTGTAGTCCTCATGCTATTCATTAGATCTTTCCACTTGTTCATTCTACATATTTCTTTGATACTTTTTATCTTTCGACCTACATCTCCCCATTTCCTCCCCAACTCCAACCTTGATAGCCACTGTTTTATTCTCTGTCTCTATATATTTGATCTCTTTTGTTCTAGAGACCCCACATAAGTGTGATCATGCACTATTTTTCTTTCTGGTCTAGCTTATTTCACTTAGTATAATATATTCCAGGTTTGTGGCAAATGGCAGATCTTCTTTTTTTTTCCCAAGATGGAGTCTTGCTCTGTCACCCAGGCTGGAGTGCCATGGTGTAATCTCAGGTCACTGCAACCTCTGCCTCCTGGGTTCAAGGAATTCTCCTGCCTCAGCCTCCCAAGTAGCTGGGATTACAGGTGCATACCACCACACCAGCTAATTTTTGTATTTTTACTAGAGACAGGGTTTCACCACGTTGGCCAAGTTGGTCTCAAACTCCTGACCTTGTGATCCACCCACCTCTGCCTCCCAAAGTTCTGGGATTACAGGCACGAGCCACCACTCCTGGCCCAGATCTTCTTTTTTGTTGTTTTTGTTTTGTTTTTAGACAGGGTTTTGTTCTGTCACCCAGGCTAGGGTGCAGTGGTGTGATCTTTGCTCACTGCAGCCTCAAACTTCGGGGCTCAAGTGATTCTCCTGCCTCAGTCTCCATAGTAGATGGGACTACAGGCATGCACCACCATGCCCAGATAATTTTTAAATTTTTGAAATAGATATGGGGCTCTCACTATGTTGCCCAACCTGGTCTTGAACTCCTGGCTTCAGGCTATTCTCACATCTTGGCCTCCCAGACTGCTGGGATTACAGGTGTGAGCCACTGCACCCAGTCAAGATCTCCTCCTTTTTTTAAGGCTAAATAATATTTCATTTTCTGTTTATGCCACAGTTTATCCATTTATCCATTAATAGACACCTAGATTGTTTCCATACCTTGGCTATTGTGAAAAGTGCTGCAACATGGGATATGCAGATATTCTTACCAGGTGATGATTTCACTTCCTTTGGGTATATGCCTAGAAGAGGGACTACCAGGCTGCATTTGATAAAACTTAATACCTTTCATGATTTTTAAAAAAATTTTCAGAAAACTAGGAACAAAGACGAACTCCCTCAATCTGATTTTTTAAAAAATTCCTGCAAAACATAATGGTGAAAGGCTGAATGCTCTCCTCATGAAATCAGGACACAGCAAAGGTGCCCACACTCACCACTACAATTCAACTTAGTCCCAGAAGCTCTAACTCGTGCAAAAAGCAACAGAAGGAAATAAAAGACACAGTTACAGCCTATTCTCATTATTAGGGTATGTTCCATAAAGTCACTGCAAACATCAATTTAGTAAAAACTGAATCACAGGGTTAGGTTTCTTCAGGGCTCCAGACACAACATTTTCACCAACCAAAACACCATTTACACTATATAGGTTTGTTTGCAACATCCTTATAAAACAAGTCTCATTAATGTTGAAAATTTGCTCGCCCAAATCATGCTTTTCCTATGTAACACTTAGACGGTGATTTAAAAATTCTTCCATAGCCTCTCTATCTACAGAACCTGCCTTTCCTGCGAGTTTAATATTTTTCACACCACGCTGCCTTTTGAAACATGCAAGCCAGCCCAGTACTAGCAAAGAAAGGTCTGGTATTTTCCTGACCTGAGTAATGTGACCGCAAATTTCCTTGGCTTTCACTCACAATTCTGTCCACTGTGATTTGGGGGCTTGGGGATTTTCTTCAGTTATCCACTAATGAATCTATAAATTTAGTTGCTTTTCTATCTTTTCTGTGGTTTTATTATGCTCTATAGATATTACTTTAGCATTTTCTGGAGCAGCCTCTAGTGCAGATTGGTGAATTTCCTCTTCCTTTGTATGGATGAACCATATTTTTGATTCATTAGCATTGAACTCACAACCAACAGCACTATATATAACTCATGCCGGAACTGAGCTTATCTAACACATGAATTTTCTCCATAAGGCACAACGCAGCCTTCTCGCACTCAAGAACACTAGACGCTTCAGCACTCTGCTGGGGACCATTTTAAACAGTGACATCACCAACAAAAAGCACTCAAATGCAAAAAGCATTCCCCAGTGTGTCCCCCTCAACTGCAAAGATGACAGCATATTCCAGTGTGTTTAGTGAGGGCTGCAGACACTCCCGTAGCTTAAAAAGACAAACACTTTGTCCCTAAACACTTTGTCCCTGACCCTACTGCAGTCGTTGCCTGTGCTAAAAATATACAGCAATTCAAGAGGAAAATGTGACTTAGACGTGGTAGTTTGTTTTTTATTTTTTACTGCTTTTAGAGACAAAGAAAAATATTATTAGACAAAGCGGCCTTTAGGTGAACCATGGGTTCATGATGCATTTGCCTTGAGATGGAAGAGAAGCCAAATTCATCATCAGAAAGCTGTGAGCCGGGAGAGGGTGTAGGAAAATATATGCTATGTACGTACCAACGCATTTCTGAATTAGTGAGTCGGTTCAGTCAACAGGTATCTCCTGAGCATCAGGTACAGCCTGGTACGGAGCTGCAAAGACAGCAGCAGGCCACTCCTCCCTCCAGCCAGCGCGGTCCAGCAGCGAGGGCACCCCGAAGGCAGATGCCTTCACAGGGCATACCTGCCAGTCTGGAAAGAGACAGAGGATTTCTCAAGGAGAACAGAAACTGCTGATTATGCTGAGGGAGTGAGGCTGGATTCACTCGGAGACGGCATTCAGCTGGCTTGCAGTGTACCTGGGCCTCAAGTAGGGAAGAAATGCCTACCAGGTAGAGATGGGAGAAGAAGGTAGAGAAGGGAATTAACTGGCTCGAAGAACCCAAAACTAAGGGCAAATTCAATCAGACGCAGCGTGGCCCCGAGTCCACATGGTGAACATCGTTGTTCACTTCCTTGTTCATATATGTGATTGTTTCTAACAGGATGGACAGGGAGACCTGGGTGGCTGGGCGGGAGAGAGCGCCCCCTCTCGTCCTGATGGACGCCTCACACCTCTGCTCCTCGCGCCGTGCGCTCAATGACTCCCCAAGGCCGCGCGCTCCCCGGAATCATGCCCAGCGCTGGGAGGCTCGCTGGGTCCTTCACCATCTTGCTACAGACGCGGGGGCTCCCTGGCCCAGTAGTGTGACCTCTCACAGGGCAGCCCAGAGCCCCAGGAGCCCAAGGTGGGCCCTGGCAGTTACCTGAACTGGCTCATGCTTTATTGGCCTCAGCACTCACAGGCCAGCCCAGATTCAGGGAACAGGGAAACAGACCCATCTCTCCACTGGAGAAGGTTCCGGTGTCTGAGGACACCATGAATTTGCCTAGGGAGGTTGTTTCTAATTAAACAAGATTTACTTAAAATCTGAGGCGGCACTCACAGGGAAGGAAGACCCTAAATAATATGGTACTTTGGCTGAGAATGCTCTATATAGTATTTCTCAAATATTCCTTTCTATCAGAATAGTGCTACATATCAACCGGAGTAAATAGAATTTCCAAACTGTGACAAAACCAAGATACAGAAATATTTGTAGAATATTAATCCTTTTTGTCCAAATATCAAACACACACAAAAAAACACCCGAAGTGTTGTAATATGTTAACACATGATTATAGGCGCATAGAAGGAATGGGCTTACTTGGTGGGGAGTGGGGTTAAATGAGTTTAAAGGAGGTACCCAAAAAGTGGCCAAAAAAGGGAAGTGTATATAGTAGAAACGGCAACTAAGCTATGATCCCATTTTTGTAAAATTAGGTATGTGTGTGTAAATGCATAGAAACTGGTACAGGATGTAAACTGTACCAATACCAATGTGGAAAAGGTAAATGAATATCAAGCAGAGTAAATGAAAAAAACAAAACCCCAGAATACTTCTACTGACAGCAAGCCCACTGTGGACAGAGCTGGGAATACCACCAGAAGCCCCAGGTGAAAAGTGCCACACCATTTGTTTTTGGCAACAGTATATAGTAGATGTTTCTTTTACTAGAATGGCAGGGTTTCCATAGCCTGCTCCTGAGTAGATTCAGTCTCAGGGCCCATGCCAGCCCAGCGTGCCCTGTGGCTTCACAGCTTCTGCCTTGGGCTGCCAGCGTCCCAATGGGGAGTACAGCAGTGGAAGCTACTTAGGGTCGGCACAGGTGCTGGGTGTGGGGTTTCAGAAATGCTACTCGAAGACATGCAAGGTGGACAGACAGAGCCTGGAGGTGACTCACAGGCACATTTTGGGGAATTAGTAACAAATCACATTTTTATGTTTTCTTTAAAAATATTTTTTTTCTGGCTATACAACTAATATATGCTCATTAAACACTTCACACAATTATTTATTTATTTATTTATTTATTTGAGGTTAAGAGCAGAAGTTTAATGGGTGAAAGAAAAAGAAAAGCTCTCTCTGCTGCAGAGAGAGGGGTCCCAGAGAAAATAGGTAGCCCCACACAATTTTTTTAAAGCATAAGAAAAACATCTGAAATGTACCAATTCCTATGTATTTACACACACATAACTAATTTTACAAAAATGAGATCATAGCTTAGTTGCCGTTTCTACTGTATACACTTTCCTTTTTTGGTCACTTTTTAGGTACCTTCTTTAAACTCATTTAACCCCACTCCCCACCAAGTAAACCCATTCTTTCTATGCACCTATAATAATATGTTAACATATTACAACACTTTAGGTGGTTTTTTTGTGTTTGTGATATTTGGCCAAAAAGGATTAATATTTTACAAATGTTTCTGTATCTTGCTTTTTTCAGTCACAGTTTGGAAATTCCTCCATATCATACAGTGAAGCTCTCACACATTCCTAAAGATTTACAACTAGTTCCTCTCATGGTTACACAAGTCTTGACTAACAGATGGACAGTCACTTTGTTTCAGGGATTTTATCATGTGTTACTTGTAGAATGATGCTACAATAAATATTACCATATAAACGTATATGTTGGTGTTTCTATTTTGGTAGCCTAGATTCTCACTGTGAGCTAGCTGTATTGCAGAACCCATATTTTAATCTTAATAATATTGACAGATTACTCTCCAAACAACAACAGCAATTCACAATTCCCTCAGCAATAAATGAATACCTTTTCCGTGTATTTTTGTCAGCAACAGAGGTTATCATTTTTTGTAATTTTTGTAAATTTGTATATTTGAATTTTAGCGTATCCTTGATGATTATTTATTTCTACTTAATGACTATTCGTATCTTTTGTCATCTTTTACTTTTTCTCTTTGTAATTATTGCAAAAGTGTTCTTTGTATATTAATGCATTATTGTTTCTCTTTCACAGGCATTGCAAGTAAGTTTCCAATCTAACATTAGTCTTTTGACTTCTTTGGTATTTATGTTATTTATATGTATATATCATTTATGTATGTATATGCATGTGTATTACATATACACAAACAGATATTACATACATATGTATATAATTTTTATGGAATCAACTATGTCTATTCAGAGTTTCTGGTTTTTAGTTTGAATTTAGAAGAGTGTCTCTAATGCCTGGATTTACATACATTTTCTTAGATTATTTTCCTAACCATTTTCCTCTATCAACGTTTCCCTGTGCTTTATTCCATCTGTAATTTGAGTAGACGATGTTAAGAATAAGATTCACTTTTAATTTTTTCCAGATGGATAGTTTGTTGTGCCAAAACCATTTACCAAATCACCTCTTCCTCTGAGCTGACAGAGACCCCCTTGGGACACACTGATTGCCAAAGAACACCATCATCTCTTTCTGTCCAGGATCTTTCTGCCCCCACAATCTCTCTGTCCATCCCAGTTTCATGACCGGACTGTCCTGATTACAAACTGTGTTTGCCTTTTCACCTAAACTCTACACTGCGGTCGAACTTCCAGCGCTCGCCAGAAGTGTGTTCCTGCTTCCCCCAGCACAGGTGGCTGCGTCTCCTTGGGTGCCCCCGGCGTGGCCGAGGGCCTGGGTCTGGCCAAGGCTGTGGTCCGCACTGCGGCCCTCCCGTCGTGCCCCTTCCTGGGGCTGGGGAAGGCAACTGGGCGCGTGCTGGTGACAGCAACGGCACCTGTGCCACGCCGGGCCTCCGACTGTGGCTTTAGAGGCGAGGCCTACCCGTCCTGAAGCCACAGTCCGACTCCGACTGGAGGGAAATGAACCTGGTTCTCAGCCCCTGAGTTGCGGGCGCTCTGTTGCTGAAGCCCAGCTCCCGCCAACGGGAGAGCGAGAGGTGCACTTCACCTGCCGCTTGCTTTATTCTCATTTTTATTTACCTCCGTATCTCCAAATAATCTGCTAGTTTCATTCTTTCTTGATTTATAACACTGAAATACTATTTGCTTCAAACAATTAAATATTAGACTCAGATACACTAACCAGACTTTCTACTCCCAATTTCCTTAGCAGAGGCTCCTCCAGGCTCCCCTTTCTCCCAAGGCCCCCTTCCCCGAAAACATCCTGGCTCCATGGGCAGGGCTGGGTGCAGGGAGCTGCGGGTGGGGGCTCCTCCCCGATTTCACCGCCTCGTGGCTGCTTTCACCTCCACCGCCGCAGCCTCGGGGATCACCAGGTACACCAGGGAGCCGTGTCCTTCTCTGCCGGCCCTGCACATGCATCGGGAGCTGCAGCTGTCCGCTCTCCTTCCCCAACAATGCCTGTGATCTATTTCCCAGCTTCCAAAACTAAATTGAAATTTCCCCATCAACTATTAATGTCCCTTCCCCTTCTTTTCACTCTTAGGGATTTTTTTCCCTACAGACTTATTTTTCCACGCATTCCCCACTGTCCTGAACCATTTTGGTAACTGGGTCCAGGTCAGCCAAGCAGTGTTTAGGACACTGTTTCCTAAGTATTGGCTGTGGTGACCTAGTGGCACTAAGAATTTCCTCAGAAGCTTCATAATGATGCACCCCCCCAGGCATCCTCTTTAGTGGGTCTGGAGTGGGCTCTGGAAATGGAGCCTTACATCTCTCCTGGGAGATCACAAGGTCAGGAGTCTGAGACCAGCCTGGTCAATATGGTGAAACTCTGTCTCTACTAAAAAGTACAAAAATTAGCTGGGTATGGTGGTGCATGCCTGTAGTCCCAGCTACTTGGGAGACTGAAGCAGGAGAATTGCTTGAACCCAGGAGGCAGAGGTTGAAGTGAGTCAAGATCTCGCCACTGTACTCCAGCCTGGATGACAGAGTGAGACTCTGTCTCCGGAAAAAAAAAAAAAA
>CAUYQU010042092.1:0-23105 GCA_963574635.1 Cheracebus regulus
CAACTCAGAATTACCTGGGGATAGAAGCCCAGGCAGCCCTGACCATCGACAGCAACCCGCTCGGGACCCCTTCCACCCTTCCCTGCTGTGGAAGCTTTGACTTTCGCTTGCTCAATAAACTGCATTGCTGCTCACTCTCTCCGGCCACGAACGCTTGTTTGGAGCTGGAAGACTCGCCGTGGGGGTAAGGCTCTCTGCTTGATTCTTTGAGCAAGGGAAGTCAAGAACCTGAGCTCAGAGCTCAAGCTGCAAATCCGGCTACAATGCCAACATAGAAATAACACAGATGTCAGAATTATCTGACATGACAAGGTTTGGAGCATAAAAATGCTTCAATAGGCTGAGTGCTGTGGCTCATGCCTGTAATCCCAGCACTTTGGGAGGCCACAGCAAGCGGATCACCTAAGATCAAGAGTTTGAGACCAGCCTGGCCAGCGAGGTGAAACTTCATCTCTACTAAAAATACAAAAATTAGCCGGGCGTTGTGGTGGGCGCCTGTAATCCCAGCTACTCAGGAGGCTGGAACAGGAGATCACTTGAACCCGGGAGGCAGAGGCTGCAGTGAGCCAAGATCACACCACTGCAATCCAGCCTGGGTGACAGAGCAAGACTCCCTCTCAAAAAAGAAAAAAAAGTTCAATGAGCCATTATAAACACACAAAAAAATGGCAAAAATAGAAAATCTCTGCAAAGAAATAGAAATAAAGAAGAACACATGAAAACACTGAAAAATATAATCACTAAAGTTAAAATCTTGATGGATAGGCTTAGTAGCAGAATGAGTGGGACTAAGAAAAGAATCAGTGAACTTGAAGATTAAAAAAAAATAGAAATTACCCAATATAAGCAACAGAGAAAAAATACACTGAAAAAATTGAACGGAATCTCAAGGATCCACTGAACTATAAAAAGGTCTGATATTCATGTCATTGGAGTGTTACGAGGCGAGAAGGGGGCAGGGCTGAAACAGTATTTAAATAAATAATGGATGAAAGTTTTTGAAATTTGTTTTTGTGTTTTCCTGAGATAGAGTCTTGTTCTTGTCACCTCGGCTGGAGTGCAATGGCACAATCTCCACCTCCTGGGGTTCAAGCACTTCTGCCTCAGCCTCCCAAGTAGCTGGGATTATAGGACCCCACCATCATGTCCAGCTAAATTTTGTATTTTTAGTAAAGACAAGGTTTCACTGTGTTGGCCAGGGTGGTCTCGAACTCCTGATCTCAGGTGATCCACCCACCTTGGCCTCCCAAAGTGCTGGGATTAGAGGCATGAACCACCACGCCTGGCCCAAATTTGTGAAAAGATGTATACCTACAAATTCAAGAGGCTGAGTAAACCCCAAACAGGGTAAAGCCAAAGAAATCCATGCCAAGAAATACCATTTTAAACTTTTGAAAAATAAAGACAAAGAAAAAATTTTGAAAGTCAAGAGAGAAGCAAACGCTTATTTATTAAGGGAAAGCAATTCAAATAACATCAGATTTCTCATCAGAAACCACAGAGACCAGAAGGAAGTGGCACAATCTTTTTCAAGTGCTGAAAGAAAAGGACTGTCAACTGCAGATCCTGTATCTAGCAAAACTATCTTTAAGGAACAAAGGGGAAACGCAGACATTCTGGAATAGAGAAAAACTAAGAGAATTTGTTGCCAGCAGACCAACCCTAAAATAATAGCTAAAGTAAATTCTATAAATGGAAATAAAATGACTGAAAAAAGGAATCTTGGGACATTGGGAAGAAAGAGCAACAGAAAGAGAAAATACTGGTGGGTACAAGATATTCTTCTCTGTGGTGGAGAACATTGTGTGTCAACTTGGCTAGGTCATGATACCCAGATACTTAGTCAAACATTGTTACATGTGTTTCTGTAAAGATATCTTTATATGAGATTATCGTCTAAATTAGTAGACTTTGAGTAGAGCCTATGATACTCCATAATGAGGGTGGGCCTCGTCTAGTCAGCTGAGGGCCTTATGAAAGCAAGATTGACCTTCCTGGAGGAACAGGGAATTCTGTCACCTGATAGATGGCCTGTGGACTTGAACTGCAGCTTTGCCTCTTCTTGGGTCTCCAACCTGCCAGCCTACACTGCAGATAGACATACCAGCTTCCATAATCACGTGTGTCAATTCCTTCAAATAAATCAACCTCTCTCTCTCTCCTTGCCTCTTCCACTCTTTTCTCTCTTCTCCTTCTCTCCCCCTTCCTCTCCACTCTTTCTCTCACCTCTCTCTCCATCTCTTCCTTCCTCCCCTATTCCCACTCCCACCTCTATGTGTGTGTGTCTGTGTGTGTGTGTGTGTGTGAGAGAGAGAGAGAGAGAGAGAGAGAGAGAGAGACACACACCCTATTGATTCTGTTTTTCTGGAGAACCGTAACTAATACATTCTCAAAAAATAAGAAAGCAGTATATGTGAAGGGAATCATAGTTTAAATAGCCAACGAGAACCAATCCTAACCTTGGAAAGCTTACTCTATGCAAAGCACTTTGCCAGCCTCATCCTATTTAACCTTTACAAAAGCCTAATGAGATTATCATCACCTCCAGCTCACTGATGTGAAAATCCAGCCAGTGAGCCTTGGAGGGAGGCTTTGACATACATCTGATCAGTTCCCAGCCTCGGGCTTTTACCCGTTACAGTCCACAGCATCCCAGGCTCAGCTGCACTCCTTGGAGCAGCAGTGAGCAGCGAGAGAACAGGCTCTCTGGAAGGGAGAAAAGACTGCATGAAGGACAAGTTAGGAGCCCAGAAAAGTGTTTAACCGAGCCTCAGCAAAGAACACAAGGAGGCCTGGCATAGGGGCTCGTGCCTATAATCCCAACACTTTGGGAGGCCACGTCAAGAAGATCGCTTAAGCTTAGGAATTTGAGACCAGCCTGGTAACAAATTGAGACCTCATCTCTACAAAAAATAAAATAAAATAAAAAAGCAAAGAGGAGGGGAAAAGTCCACGAGGAGAAGTGCAAAGCAAGAATTAGTCAAGGACAGAGCACAAAGTTGGCAAAGACCCGGAAGTGCAGAAAAAATGTGTAACTTGTCCAAATTCTTCAGACAGTATCACAGTAAAGACTGAAACCCACAGCTTCGGACCCCAGGTCCTTTGTTTTATGAAACAATAAAAAAATGAATGGCTAAGGAGAGCTTCCACGTGGGGTCTCCTCTAAGTAGAAAGAAGAGTATCTGAGTCTTGAAATAGCAGAGGACCACATGGAGGTCAGTTAGGTCAGCATGAACTTGAGAAAAGATTCTGGAGAATCATGAAGAATCGCTTGGCAATCCAGGGAACGTAGAGGTAAGATGAAGAATCTTTTGTTGACATATTAGGTCTTTCCAAAACCTGGTCCAAGGTGAGAAATTATTATATAAAAGGTTATATAGTTTTAATGCAAGTAGCTAGAAACGTTTTCCTTTTGCTTTGGAGGATGGAAGACACGTTGTTTTGAAAAGTGGTTCCTGGGTGGTATCTCCAACTTCAACACTCAAATATGACCACTCTTCTATGAGTGTCAACTCTGTTTATTTTTAAGATATGGAGTGCTTCTCTCTTAGCCTAATTCATGTAGAGCAACTTGATCACCAGTACGTTGCTACACATGAATTGGGATAAGAGCGAAGCACTCCTTATCTTAAAACTAAACAGAGTTGGGACAGAAGGGTCAGTGTCAAAAAATCAGCAGCAGCAGATGAGCGATGGGGGACAGAGCTGAAAGACCAGCATGAGGGGCTTTTGTAACGGGCATGGTTGAGGTTTGTTAACATCCCCAAAGCTTCTAGCAAGTGCGTCCGGGATGCCTTGCGATGTCATTTCAGGTAAGATGGTTTTATTATGATGCAAACCTTCTGGGACAAGAAAAGTCATGGGTACTGTGCTGCAGCTGAATGCATTTTTCATATGAATCAAATGTTCCCAAGATTCATACGTTGAAATCCTAACCCACAGTGAGATGATACTTGGAGGTATGGCTTTCAGGAGGTAATCAGGTCATGAGAGTGGGCCTTCGTGATGAGATTCATGTCCTTGTGAGAAGAAACACCAGGCCAGGAATGGTGGCTCATGCCTATAATCCCAGTACTTTGGGAGGCCGAGGCAGGCAGATCACTTGCGCACAGGAGTTCAAGATCAGCCTGAGCAACATGGTGAAACTCCATCTCTACAAAAAATGTAAAAATTAGCCAGGTATGATGGCTCACGCCTGTAGTTCCTGATACTCAGGAGGCTGAGTGGGAGTAACACATGAGGCCAGGGGCTTGAGGCTGCAGTGAGCTGTGTTTGCACCACTGCACTCCAGCCTGAGCAACAGAGCAAGACCCTGTCTCCGAAAAGTAAAAGAAGAAGAAACAGCAGAGAGCTTGCTTCCCGTCTCTGCTGTCTGCCGTGTGAAGCTACATCAAGAAGACAGTTGTCAGCAAACCAAGAGAGCCCTCACCAGACAGCAGATCTGCTGGCACCTCACTCTTGGACTTACCAGCCTCCAGGACGGTGAGGAAAACGTGCCTGCTTAGGCCACCCAGCTTACGAAATTCATTCTAGCAGCTCAAGCTGATGAAGATAACATCTCTCTCAGAAATGGGTGTAAATTACTATAACATAATGGAATGCACCAGAGCCTTACGTATATTCACAACCTCTGACCCAGCAAGACCACCTCAAGGAAAATAGCTCCCAAAATAATTGGAGATGAGCAGAAAAGTTTCTGCATTGACTCTCAATTTTATATAAAATGAAGAAAAACTAGAAAAAAAAAACAAACACAAAATTCCTAACAAGAAAATGATTAAATTATAGACCATCCATTGATGGACTATTATGTCACCATTTAAAAATCAAGGTTTGGGGCAGGGCGCAGTGGCTCATGCCTGTAATCTCAACACTATGGGAGGCCAAAGCAGGTGGATTGTTCAAGCTCAGGAGTTCGAGACCAGCCTAGGCAACAGAACAATAGTGAGACCCTGTCCCTACAAATAATACATGAGCCTGTCGTTCCAGGAGGACACATTGCTTTGGGAGGCTGAGGTGGGAGGATCACTTGAGCCCAGAAGGTCAAGGCCGCAGGAAGCAGTGTTTGTACCACTGCACTCCAGCCTGGGCAACAGAGCAAGACCCTTTCTCAAACAACAACACAGTTTTGACATAAGAAAATGCTCACAACCTAATGTAAAATCTAAAAAATAATGCTATGTATAATCTGGGATTTCAGATAAATTTGGGAGAAACTATAGGTTTCAAATATCTTTCTCTTCAAGAATGTGGTACTTTTTTCTCTTATTTGAAATAGCTCTTATATTTCTCAATGGAATTTTATAGTTTTCTTGAAAAAGGCCTACAAATTGTATAGCAACCGTGTTTCTAGGATTACTTATTTTTCTATTCCAAATGAAAATGCTTTTCATTATATTTTTAAGGTGTTACTGATTTATTTATTTATTTATTTATTTTTGAGACAGAGTGTTGCTCTGTTGCCTAGGCTGGAGTGCAAGGCTGTGATCTCAGCTCACTGCAACTTCCGCCTTCCAGGTTCAAGAGATTCTCCTGCCTCAGCCTCCCAAGTAGCTGGGACTACAGGTGCCCACCACACTCTGCTAATTTTTGTATTTTTAGTAGAGATCAGGTTTCACCATGTTGGCCAGGCTGGTCTTGAACTCCTGACCTCAGGTGATTCACCTGCCTTGGCCTCCCAAAGTGTTAGGATTACAGGCATGAGCCACCATGTCCAGCCCATGTTATTGATTTTTAAACAGCCTTCCTCTTACAGTTTCTAGAATTCTTTCTATTCTTCTGTTGTATTTCACATGGTTCTAGAAGTCCGTGTAATAGGCATGAGGAAGAAATAAAATACATATGAACTCTAGTAAATAATGTTTTATTAATGAAATGTTAAATTTGTAATAATAATAGCACATAAAACCACATATGTTATAAATGCATTTTTAAAAGTATAACTATCAATCTATTTATCTGTCTACAGAGAAATCACCTTAGAAGAAAATACCCAAAAATACTCATTTTATTCTAGTGACTCTGGGCTCTGTCAGACCTTTTTTTTTTTTTTTGAGATGAAGTTTCGCTCTTGTTACCCAAGCTGGAGTGCAATGTCATGATCTCAGCTCACCACAACCTCCGCCCCCTGGGTTCAAGCAATTTTCCTGCCTCAGCCTCCCGAGTAGCTGGTACTACAGGCATGCGCCACCACACCCAGCTAATTTTTGTATTTTTAGTAGAGACGGGGTTTCACCATGTTGACCAGGATGGTCTTGATCTCTTGACCTCATGATCCACCTGCCTTGGCCTCCCAAAGTGCTGGGATTATAGGTGTGAGCCACCACGCCCGGCCTCAGACCTTCTTTTTCTAGAATATTATGTAATGCCATTAATCTCCTTGAAATAAAAGTCATTGATCATATGTCCTGCCTAAAAATCAATATACACCTTAGCTTAACGTAAAGAATAAATGAAAAGAAAGTAGTTTATAATGTTTTTGAAAAAATTATATTTAAGTATATAAACTCACATGGCACAATTACACTAGAAAATACCAGTGCCCTACAAATTCCCAAAACAATCCCTAAGGTGAGGTACTGTCACCTTTGAGTTTCACTGTGTTTAAAAAAAGAGGTCCAGGGAGTGAGATTATCATTTTTTTGTTTGCTTTTCTATAGACAATATTTTCTCCTTTAAATGAATTCGTACTGCTTTTATGTGGAAAAATCTAGTGTTGGGGTGGATGTCTCAGGACTGTGATGTGTTCAGTACACCGGAGGAGGAAGCCCCCAGGAAGACAGCTTACCTCGAAGGCGTATGCTTTCCCAATTCCATCGCCCGCTCCAGTGATCACTGTGAAAAGCAGGAATGCTTTTAAACGACAAAATTCAACTTAAAACTTCTCTTCTCGCTAGCTACGTTTTCTCGCAAGCCTAGTCTCCAGGACAGTCAGTCCTCCAAAGGCATATCCCTCTGCTCTTCAGCCCACGCCCCTGAAGCCCCTCACTAAACATTCAGGTGAAGAGCTTGTGTTGCTGCTTGCTTGGTTGGCTGGCTGGTTTTTGGAGGGCTTGGCGAGGCTGTGGAAAATGTATTGCAAAATGAAACAAGGAGCTGTAGCCAGGAAACATCTCCTCCAGGCCCCGTGAGGTCGCAGATACTGTGAGCCTTCACTCTGCAAAGGCAGGCAGTGCTCCCCATTATCTCTCTGACCTGGCACCCATCTGTCATTGTAAGGACATTTCAAGGTTCCTCCTAAAAGTGGAGCTCTGCCCCCTTCTCACCCCCACCCCACAGCAGCAATTAGAGGCCTACGGAAGGTAGGGAATTTAGCAAAGAGGAAAAGACAAAAATACAAAAAGAAAATGCAGTGCGATGAAGAAGGCTGAAGAATTTGTACTCAACAGAACAATCTGTTCATATACAACAATCAAATAGGTATTCTGGTGCTTTTATCTCAACCTTACAGAAATAACTAATGATTGAGCTCTAGGATACACCTCATTCATGAGATCGTCACAATCTCAAAATTCACTACAGTTCAGTATATTGTAAACTTACAGTTTACTTTTGCAATGACAATTACAGGGCATGCTTTCAAAAAGTGTGAACAAAAGATGCATTTAGCTTACTTGAGAGTGAGTGCAGGCCAAGCTGTACAAGCTTCACAGACCACACTGATCGAAGCACCCTGGCTTTCACGATTACTAATACTGTGTCTATTCATTCAGGAACTTCTGAGAGGCTCCATGACACCGTCTGTGGCTCTGGGTGGAGGAACATGCTCAGGGCCATCTTGGGCCGTAATACCTTCCCCTCCATTTGGGGAATCTTCAACTCACCCAATACAGGGCCTGCACTACAGGCAGTTTGATACCATCAGTAATGACGACAGGTAACTGTCACATGCTCACCTCTTGCCATGTATTACTTCAGGTGTTTTAGATGCATCATCTCATTTAATGTTCACAACAAACCTAAAATGCAGGGACCGTCACTATCCTTAGTTTATACATGAGGAAGTCAAGGGGAAAAAGTTTGTAACTTGATCAAGGTCACACTGCTAAAAATGATGACACAAGGATTTGAACCCAGACTTTCTGACTTCGGGGCTCTCAAGTCTATAAATATATACTAAGGAAATCATTAGGAAATCCAGCACAAAGCTCAGAGTACTCTATCTGAGGAATTAAAACTTTAGCCTCTAGTACTTGGGTTTCCTTTTTGTCCCCTACTTGAAATATATTATCTCCCTGCTATCTGCCTATGCCCAAACGTATTTTACTCCGGCTAGAAGTACTTCCATCCATCTTGACTCATAGAAACAGGTTAAGATCATGTTTTTGACTTTGAGTCACCAAATGCTCTAAGTCTCTGGCCCCATTTGAACTTCTTTTAGAATGTGGGTTCTTAGAAGGGCTTTCCCTACACAAATGAACAGCAGTTGTGCAGAATGCTACGTCCACCCACATATGGACATCTGAATCTGTGTGGAGTGGTGTATTTAAATCCAGAATACTCAGGTCAAGCTGCTGAGCAATTTCACTGCAGACAGCCTAATACCCCAAGAGGACACACCACACACACACACACACACACACACACACACACACACACACACACCCCTCAAATGTAAGAAGTCAAAAACCCATTTGTTATCCCAAACAATTTCTCACGTGGTAATTTTTTAAATTTCCATTGCTAAGTGTTTAAGGCTGCCAGGTTTAGCAAATAACGATCCAGAATGCCCACTTAAACTTGCAATTCAGGTAAATTATAAATTGTTTACTATATGTCTCATGCAATATTTGGGTTATACTAAAAAACTATTCCTTTTGTTCTGAAATTTAAATTTAACTGGGTATCCTGTATTTTATCTGGCAGCCCTATAAGGATATTAGAATTTTTCCTATTTTGCCTAGATAATATCCCTAAAGTCACTTAATCATTTTTGTCATTGGATTTTTTTTTTTTTTTTTGGTGTCCAATTTTGAAATATAAGCCCCTGCAGAGACCTTAGCATTTTATTCAAGGAGATGCTGAAACAATGGTCTCATGCCGTTCACCTTAACCTCAGTCACTGGGCTGAAGTATACATGCAGGTTCCACTAGCTAAGCCCCATGGGGAGGCAGCATTTAACTGACCCCAGCCAGACCCAGATTCCATTCCATACAATCCTGAAAACATGGCTCCACAGAGATACATGTTGCTTTGATTTTGTAACACCTTCACTTCTTAAAAGCACTTGGATCCTATTTTATTTTAACATAGTGAAATGAAATTATTTAGATTTCAAATTTTGGAAGCACCTTTTAATAAAATGAAAGCACCCTGGGCTTTTTGTAAATCTGGAAATGAGGATGCAGAAATTTCTTCACTATTTATTATTTGCACCAGCAAGAAACTCCAAAAGAAGAAAACTCGTCTTATGGGGTTGAGAGGACAAGTGCCTAGCAAGGGCTGAGCAGCCTTCTTTCCTAGTGTTGCCCTAATGCCCTACAGCTTGTGTTGCAGACATTCTCATTTCATTCACACTTTCTAATACCCCCAATTAAAACTACCCAAAGGAATTATTTCTTTGCTCTCAAAGAGAAAAGTTGCAATATCTCTTTTATCAGCAGGGGCCGGACACGGTGGCTCCTGTCTGTAATCCCAGCACTTTGGGAGGCCGACGTGGGTGGATCACCTGAGGTCAGGAGTTCAAGACCTGCCTGGCCAACATGGTGAAACTCTGTCTCTACTGAAAATACAAAAAATTAGCCGGGCATGGTGACAGGTGCCTGTAGTCCTACCTTCTCAAGAGACTGAGCCAGGAGAATTGCTTAAACCCTAAGGCGGAGGTTGCCGTGACCTGAGATCACACTGTTACACTCCAGCCTGGGTGACAGAGCAAGACTCTGTCTCAAACATGATAATAATAAGCAGGAACAACAGCAAAAAAAAAGACACAAGACGGAATGCTCCCTTACCTGCCCACTGTCCCATCGACCGCAAGAAAGTCTTTGGCAAAACGTTCCAGTGGTTCAGTAAAATACATCTGGAGAAGCTCACACACTTCACCAGGCAGGCCAGGCACACCAGCAGCCCTGTGAGGATGAAGAACTGTTCCAGAGCGTCCCCCATGGCTGCGCTGAACAGTTTCAGCCCTGGCCGTGGCTCTCTGTGCTGGTCGCCTGGGACTGCGCTGCTCTGGAGACTTCCAGATATTCTTCCAGGAGTCACTGGGTGTGTTCCATCAAGTCAGGGGCATCTAGATTAAAGTAACTCCTTTACATAATCCTCTGATTCACAGGCCTTTGAATAAGGCTTTTGTTACTGTGGAGGAGCTGGTGAAAATGTAAAAGGTGGACATGAAGAGGGGAAAACAAAGCCTGGACAAATAAAAAATGTCAGCTCAGGGGTCTCTCCCTGAATTCGGAAACTTAAAAAGGATGCAGAATCCAAGGCATTCATTCATTTGTTTAGTTCGAGGTATTGACTGCCTACCAGGTGGAATCCCCTCTTGAAGGCATTAGGAAGATAATGGTGACCAAACAGGGTCTCTCTGGTTTGGAGCTTAGATTCTGGTAGCAGGACAGACGATGAACAGATAAATAAGATAACTTCAGGCCAGGCAGTGACTCATGCCTGTAGTCCCAGCACTTTGGGAGGCTGAGGCAGGCTGGGCGCATGAGGTCAGCAGTTCGAGACCAGCCTGGCCAACATGGTGAAACCTGATCTCTACTAAAAGTACAAAAATTACCTAGGCATGGCGGTGCACACCTGTAATCCCAGCTACTTGGGAGGAGAATCACTTGAACTTGGGAAGCAGAGGTTGCAGTGAGCCACTGACAGAGCAAGACTCTATCTCCAAAAAAAAAAAAAGATAACGTCAGATATATACTCTGTGAAAAAGCGCTGTTGAATGATGTGTTTGAATAGCTACTCAGGGAATGCTTCAGAGAGGGTGTTCAGGAAGGAATTCTGTGAAGAGGTGGCATTTTTAGTTGAAATTTGAATGAAAAGGAGCCAGCTCCACAAAGATGAGGTTCCTCTTCCAGGCTAATGGAACAGGTAGTTCCATTAGCTGAAATGAGAACGCTCCGTGTATTTGAGGAATAGGAACTAGGGCAACACAGCAGAGGGACTGGCCATCGAGGGCAAGGGAGGAAAAGGCCAGAGCAGGAGGGGGAGCCACGCCCTCCCGGTGAGTGTGGACTTTCAGCAACCAGAAGCCCTTGCACGGGTTTGGCAAATAGAGTTATAGACTCTGAATTAGGCTTTTAAAAGGCCACTGGGTGCTGAAGGCAGATGTCCTTTTGGGAGTGGGTTGGAGGGTGGGTGTGACAACTGAATGAAGGACAGCCAGGACATTGACGTCATCCATGCAGAGGGCCCAGGATCGGTCCTCGGCCTTCTCTCGTTTCTGCCTGTGCTCACTCTCAGCTCACTCTGTGCTGCAATCAACAGTCTTGCACTCACCCTGGAAGAAGGACTGCTGGCCAGAGCATAGATTCATACGTCTTTATGCTAGATATTGTCAGATCTGCCTTCATCTTGCAGATGAAGTGCGTGTTCGTTTTCCCACTGCCTTAGCAATAGAGCGTGTTGTCAAGCTTTGGGACTTTTGCCGCCCAGTAGGTCAGAAGTAGCATCCAGTGTTGTTTTGATTTTAAATTATCTTATTAGTCAGATTGGAGATATTTTCATAAATCTAAGGGCTATTTTTACTGTTTTCTTTGTGAATTTTTCTCTCTCCTGCCTGTTTTCCATGTGATTTTTGGTCTTTCCCTTCTCTGTATTTAGAGATGGTTTCAGAACTCTGAAAGAAATTCAACCTGCTAACTCTGTCCTTCCTGTTCATTGATTATCTCTTCAGATGTGTCTGATCATTGCTACATTGGCCATTGTGGTTTTTATTTTAATGATATCAATTTCATTTCTAAAAGTTCCTTTTCTTTTTTTCAAAACTGAGGCTTATTTTCCTGTGGTTTTCTGTTCCATGCAGGTGTTTTTAATTTTGACTTTTCTTACCTTAGCATAATTGTCTTATGATCTGGCTTTAACAATTCGGGTGCCTGCGTCCGCCTTTCTGCTGCTGTCTCCAGTCTCTGGTGGGTCTCACTCATGGTGCCGGGTTTCCTGCGTGCTTGATCATTTTCACCTGTGCACATTCCATTTTGTTTGAAAATTTCTCTGTGAAGTTTTCTGATGAAGCTGTGTTCCTCCGCAGAGGAGCCGGATTTGTTTCTACCAGATACTTAGAGGAACTTCCAATTTGGGAAATTAAGTTCATAGTTTTGTAAAGCATGCAGGTGCAGTGAATTTGGTCTGCCATGACACACCACACTGGCCTGTGTGGATAAACCCATAGGACGGCTCTCTGGTCATCTCCAGTCACCACCACCTCCTCTGCTCAGTGCCAAGGCACATTTCTTTGCAGTCTGGGAGCACGTTTATTCTGGACCACGCTTACCCTGAGGATGTAGAAACCTTTCGGGACCCCGGCTTTATTGAATGTTCATCTATTAGATTCTTCCTGACCTTCATTTCTGTCCCATACCATCAACACTGAAGCTTCTCTTCACCCCATCCAGCAAGTGTAGGGCTAATGTGGCTTCAGTGTTCAGTTTACCTCCCTGTACTGCTGCTTTCTCTTATACTATCTTTTTTTATTTTAGACGAAGTCTTGCACTGTCGCCCAGGCTGGAGTGCAGTGGCACAATCTCTGCTCACTGCAACCTCTGCCTCCCGGGTTCAAGCAATTCTCCTGCCTCAGCCTCCCAAGTAGCTGGAATTACAGGTTCCCGGCTAGTATTTTGTATTTTTAGTAGAGATGGGATTTCATTATGTTGGCCAGGCTGGTCTTGAGATCCTGACCTCGTGATCCGCCCGTCTCGCCTCCCAAAGTGCTGGGATTACAGGCATGAGCCACCACACCCAGCCTATGCTGACTATCTTAATAGGTTTTATGCTTTTAGTAAACCATTTAGGAATATCTCTTCTACCCACAAAAACATGGACGAATCACAGTTTGTCAAGCAAAAGAAGTCAAACACAGAAAAGTACTGCATTCGTTGTGTATTCTGTATAACAGATTAATCCAAAAATTAGTGGCTTAAACAATGCCATTTATTATCTCATGATTTCTGTGGGTCAGGAATCCAGGACTGAATCAGCTGGGTCCTCTGGCTCAAGGTCCTTCACAGGTGGCAATAAAGTCCAGCCAGGTGGCCATCATCTCCAGGCTCACCTGGGAAAAGAGCAGCCCAGTCACTCGTGGATTTGGCTGCCCTCCGTTATTCCCTGCTGTGTGGGCCTCCTCACAGGGCAGCTCCCAAGGGCAGCTTCCTTCATCAGATGAGGAAGCCAGTAAGAAGAATCAAAGAGACAGAGAGAGAAGGCAGAAGCCACACTCTAGAAATCAGATCTCGGAAGGGCCATTCCAACACTTCAGCTGTATTCTGTGCATTAGAAGCAAGTTCCTAGATGGACTCCATATTCAAAGGGAAAAGATCACACAAGGGAGTGAACATAGGGGGCGGGGACCATTGAGATCCACTGTAGAAACCGCCTACAACATGAACATATTATAGTATGTTACTTATAGGAAGTTAAAGAACAGGCAAACATAATCTTCAGTAAAATAAAATCAGAACACCAGTTGGCCTGGTAGAGGTAAAGGGATTGGCTGGAAGCATCATGAGGAACTTTTCTGGTTGATTAAGATATTCTATATTTTTATAAGTAATGTGTTCGGAAGGGTATGCCTTAATCAAAACTCATCGTACTGTACACTTTTAAGGTCTGTGCAATTAATTGCATGTAAATTATATTGAAACTTTAAACAAATGTTATCCTGCAATTGTTCTTTGGATGGTGGATAATTTAGACTTCCGTTACCAGAATCGTAAGCAGCAGCTCATTTGTGTGCTTGGTCTGAGACCAAGATTTCCCCACTTTTACTTTTCAGCATCAAAAAGTATATCCAACCCCATGTAATAGGCTGAGAAATTATGTACGAATATCTGACTGTGAATTCAGCAAAGCATTTAAATAAATGTGTATTTTTCTATTTACAAGATGCCATGACTTGTGTGCCCCTCCACTGCCCCAGCCAAAATTCATATATTGAAGGCCTAATCCCCAATGTGATGATATTTGGATATGGAGCCTTTGATGGGGGTGATGAGATCATGAAGGTGAGGCCTTCATGGTAACATTAGTGCCCTTATATGAAGAGACACAAGGCTGGGCATGGTGGCTCACGCCTGTATCCCCAGCACTTTGGGAGGCTGAAGAAAGTGGATTGCCTGAGGTCAGGAGTTCCAGACCAGCCTGGCCAACATGGTGAAACCCCATCTCTACTAAAAAGACAAAAATTAGCCGGGCATGGTGGCACCCGCCTGTAATCCCAGCTACTCGGGAGGCTCAGGCACAGGAATTGCTTGAACCCAGGAGGCGAAGGTTGCAGTGAGTCAAGATTGCGCCACTACACTCCCAGCCTGAGCAACAGAACGAGACTACATCTCAAAAAAAGAAGAAGAAGAGGAAGAGGAGGAGGTGGAGATACCAGAGATCTTCCTCTCTCTCTCTCTCTCCACCACATGAGGTCACAGCAAGCAGACTGCTGTCTGTAAGCCAGGAAGAGAGCCTTCACCAGGAACCCAATGGGTCACCACCATATCTTGGACTTCTCAGCCTCCAGAACTGTGAGAAAAAATATTCTGTCATTTAAGCCAATCAGTCTGTGGCATTCTATTATAGCAGCCCTAGCTGACACAGAGTACATGGGAGCACTGAAAAATTAAATTCTTCAATGTGGAGACGTGTTATTTCCCCAGCATATGCTTGCTGTTGTTTTCTTCTCCACTTGAGATATGCAACTGACATTATTATAGTAATAACATTAATGCCAATGTAAAACTTCTAAATACATTATTTTAAAAACTCAATAAATAATAATCAGACTTTTTCTTTCACACTGTCACCCACTCTGGAGTGCAGTAACACGATCTTGGCTCACTGCAATCTCTGCACCTCCCAGGTTCAAGCAATTCTCCTGCCTCAGCCTCCCAAGTAGCTGGGATGACAGGCGTGCGCCATCATGCCCAGCTAATTTTTGTCTTTTTAGTAGAGGCGGGGTTTCATCATGTTGGTCAAGCTGGTCTTGAACTCCTGGGCTCATGATCTGCCCACCTCAGCCTCCCAAAGTGCTGGGATTACAGGCATGAGCCACTGCACCCAGCCCCCCGCCCAAAAATTTTTTCACCATACATCTAGCAACTCTGCATAGTTGCCATGCAAAGAAAAACAGTTTGAAACCTGGGTCTTTGAAACAGGGATCATAAACTCAGATGCTCACAGCAGGGGAAGGCAGGTGAAATATGTCCATGAAACAGGGCAGGAACCTTGTGCTGCACCGTTCCCCACAGACACAGAGCAGGTATAATGTTCACTTCCACAGACAAACGCACTCGCTTTCCTTTTCTCTGAAACCGTAGCTCTCTTGAGTTAGCTTTTATTTTCCTGCTTTCCTCTCAACTCTATTTTAATGAAATGACGCTACAAACACTCTGAAGGATAGATTCTGACCCTGAGCCTGTGCTCCTGGGACATAGAGGACAAGGAACGTGGAGAACAGGATGAAACGGAAACTGTCCACCCCACCCCAGCTCCAGCTGTGCATGGTCCTGTGGAAACTGTGGCCTTGTTGGCAATTTGTGATTTTTTTTTTAAGTGATGAAAAATCCAGTTTCTAATGTGACATTTCTCCATTGTTATAAAAGATGTTATGAAAATAACAACTGGAATATAAAGCAACGAACTCCAAAACCATGCTAACCCTGCATGGACAAAACACATCTGCAGCCCTCCGAGGGCCCATGATGAAAGGTCTGAGGCTTCAGATTAAGCAGGTGAATTAACTTAGTGAAGAGCCGTGTGCATGTGCTTGGCGGGCAGTGGGCTGGGGCTGAAGCGGGTGAGGAGACAGTCAACAGAACTCGCTAACCGAGTTCACTGAATCCCCTCTCCCCACGCTGCAGTAGAGGTAGGAGGAGCAGAGGCCAGAACAAATATGGAGGAGCTAGGAGCACTGGGACAAGACATAAAGTCAGCAAACCTAGCCCGGATATGGGTCCAAACAGGGCCTTAGATTCAGGACATAAGGCAGCAACTCAGAGGTCAAAGAACACCCTGAAGTACAAGACGTGAGCAGAAAATTAAATGAAGAAATACAACTAGTATGCAAATGTGTGGAATACTCAACCTTATACGCTATTAGAAATGTCAAATAAATCAGTAAAATACTACCCACACAAAAGCTAGTAAATAGAGCGTCAGGCTTTCATGCAGTGATCATGAGCATGCAGTGGGACTGGATTCTCCTCCATGCCTGTAGTCTCAGCACTTTTGGAGGCCAAGGCGGACAAATCACCTGAGGTTGGGAGTTCAAGACCAGCCTGACCAACATGATGAAACACCATCTCTATTAAAAACACAAAATTAGCCAGGCATGGTGGTGCATGCCTGTAATCCCAGCTACCTGGGAGACGGAGGCAGGAGAAGCGCTTGAACCCAGGAGGCGGAGGTTGTGGTGAGCTGAGATCACTCTTTGTACTCCAGCCTGGGCAAGAAGAGCAAAACTCCGTCTCAAAAAAAAAAAATCATGCAGCTTGTCCTTTGATCATATGGTCTACTCATTCATCCTGCAAGTATTTTTCTGTACCCACTGTGTACCAGGCCTTGTTCCACTCAGTTTACAGTTTTTAGAGCCAGCTTTATGAGCATAAATTCCACTTTAGGAATCACAGCATCTGTCTGTCCCAGAACCAGTTAAAAGCCAAATAGCAACAAGCTTTTTTGTTGCAAGTGCTTCTAATGTTTCTCACTATTCTTTTTCAGGGCAATTTATTCTTATCTATGTTGAAAATGTTTATTAAACTAGGCTCACCACACAAAATAAAGTACACAGTTTACTCAAGAAAGATAACCAGGGGAAAAGAAAGAGGATTTGGAGATGCCAGAGCTGTGTTATCCAAATCACAAATCACTGACCATACGTGGTTATTTAAATTTTAATTTGATTTTATTTAATTTAAAATTCAGCTGTTCAGTGGCACTGGCCATTCTAGGTGGTCAATAGCCACATGTATTGAACAGCACAGATTTAAACAATCCCTCAGTGCAGAAAGTTTTACTGAACAGTGCCACTCACAGCATCAAGACACATCATTACCTTTCCAGTAACTATGTGTGACAACACGCATGGAGTATTGCCAACCTAGGAAACTCAATGGAGCCTCAGTGTTCAGAGTTTTTATTAGGGCTTCATTGCATAAGCTTCGCTGATTGCCCACAGGGCTGATCTCTGTCTCTAGACTCCCCAGGCATCACCCAAAGCCTGCAGCCTGAAACACACTGCTGGTCTTTCCAGTGTGCCAGCCCCCATCTGAAGTCACATTGTTAGACTATCTAATGGGACCCAAGGTCTCCAGGCAGAGACACTCCTGTTAGGTATGATATTCCAAGAAGCTGAGGGCAAAGACCAGAGATCTTTTTGTGCAAGATTAAATTATTTACTGCACAGGCTGCATCCTCCCTGGGCGACCTCTCTGAGCCACTCCTCTGGGTGCTGGGCAGGGTGGTAGCCTCTGGTCTTGTCAGCTCTTCCCTCCCCAGCATGGACCAGCCTTCCAAGTGAGTTGGGGCAAGGGTGACTGGGACCCCAGCATTTGTGGCCTGCTGCACTTAAGATAGAGCCTGCATCTTATGGATAGGGGTTTGGTAGAGAGGGCCCTAGTCCCTCAGCTGCACTCACCAGGAACTGAGCATCTCTGGCTGGGCATGGAGGCTCACACCTGTAATCACAGCACTTTGGGAGGCCAAGGCAGGAGGATCACTTGAGGCCAGCCTAGGCAGCATAGCAAGATCCCATCTCTACTAAAAATACAAAAATTAGCCAGGTGTAGTGGTGTGTGCCCTCCTCAGCCTCCTGAATAGCTGAGACCACAGGTCTCAGGAGGCTGAGGAGGGCAGATCACTCGAGGCCAGGAGGCAGTGGCTGCAGTGAGCTGAGACCATGCCACTGCACTCCAGCCTGGGCAACAGAGCCAGACCCTGTCTTTAAAAAAAGATTTTTAAAAATAAAGATACAAGCATGTGTATGTTTCTTGCAGGACTATTCGCAATAGCAAAGGCATGGAATCAACCCAAATACCCATCAGTGATTGACTGGATAAAGAAAACATGGTAGATATATACCATGGAATACTATGTAGCCATTAAAAGGAACAAGATCGTGTCTATTGCAGGGACATGGATGGAGATAGAAGCCATTATCTTCAGCAAACTAACATAGGAACAGAAAACCAAACACTACATGCTTTCACTTACAAGTGGGAGATGGACAGTGAGAATACATGGACATAGGGGAACAACACATACTGTGGTCTGTCGGGGCGGGAGGAGGGAGAGCATCAGGATAAATAGCTAATGCATGTGGGGCTTAATACCTAGGTGATGGGTTGATGGGTACAGCGGCCACCACGGCACACATTTACCTCTGTAACAAACCTGCATTTCCCGCACATGTATCCCAGAATTTAAAATTACATTAAATAAATTTTTTAAAAAGCACATCTTCAACTTAGGATGAGAAATTCTGGTGGCCTCCTCCTCCCAGTTGGATCCGGTAACCCTTGATTAGGAACCGAGAAGAGAATGAGCCCTTTTTGGCTGTGCTCACCTGAGGTGGAGTTTCCAGGAAGCTGACCTGGGACAAGGAAAAGAGAGGGGCGGGTCAACTTCCAAAGGCCGCAGCCTCCTGTCGCTCTCACCAAGTGCTCGCAGGTTACCAGAAGCAGTGTTTCCTCATTTGCCCTTATGATGTCTGGATACTTCAATTACTTTTCTTTGTACAGATAGTTTTTGCCAGCTTTGCTTGTTTCACAGAAGAGTGAGTCCACAGGACTCCTCACATTACCATCTGACCTTTTCATAGACTTTTTTTTTTTTAAGATGGGGTTTCACCATGTTGGTCAGGCTGGTCTTGAACTCCCGACCTCAGGTGATCTGCCTGCCTTGGCCTCCAAAGTGCTTGGATTACAGGTATGCGCCACCACACCCGGCTGACTTTTTTTTTTTTTTTTTTTTTTTTTTAAAAAACAAGGTCTTAACTCTGTCACCCAGGCTGAAGTGCCATGGTGTAATAATGGCTCATGGCAATCATGGCTCACTGCAGCCACGACCTCCCAAGGTCAAGCTATCCTCCCACCTCAGCCTCCTAAGTAGCTGGAACCACAGGCATGTGCCACCATGCCTGGCTAATTTTTGTACTTTTTTGTAGAGATGGGGGTCTCACTGTGTTGCCCAGGCTGGTCTCAAACTCCTGGCTCAAGCAATCCTCCTGCCTTGGGCTCCCAAAATGCTAAGATTATAGATGTGAGCCACTGTGCCTGAACTTCATGGACTTTTAACATTACACTCCAGGTAAGTAGTCACAGAGTCTGAAGAATAAAGCTCTGTGCCATGGCACAGTTGGGGATCCATATCTCTCATTTGACCTTCGGACAAGGAGGAGAAGGCAGTGAAGCCCAGCTACCCTATTCCACCTCCCCCCCCCCCTCTCTCTCTCTCTCTCTCTCTCTCTCACACACACACACACACTTTTTCTCTCTGTCTCTCTCTCCCCATCCAGCTTCAGGCTGGAGGATGACCCTACCTGGTGGCAGATCCTTAACACACACTTGGCCTCATCCACACCTATTCAAGGAGCAAACCTCCGATAGTACTAAGGCCAAAAGGGGAACAGTTTCCTCAGAGAACGTATGAATTCAGAATTTGCTCTGTCCCTCTAAGGCAGGGGTCCTTTTTTTGAGACAGGGTCTCTCTCTGTCACCCAGGCTGGAGTGCAGTGATGTGATCACAGCTCACTGCAGCCTTGAACTCCCAGGCTCAAGCGATCCTCCCCTTCAGCCTCTCAGGTAGCTGGGACCACAGGTGCACACCACCACGCCTGGCTGTTTTTGTTTTTGTTTTTTT
This sequence comes from Cheracebus regulus, assembly GCA_963574635.1. NCBI lineage: Eukaryota > Metazoa > Chordata > Mammalia > Primates > Pitheciidae > Cheracebus > Cheracebus regulus. Next base: position 20,006 of record CAUYQU010042092.1, read on the forward strand.
GATAGAAATGAAGTCTCGCTATGTTGCCAGGGCTGGTCTTGAACTCCTGGCCTCAAGGGATCCTTCTGCTTCGCCCTCCCAAAGTGCTGGGTTTACAGGTGTGAGCCACTGCACCTGGCTAGGTCCTTATTTCTTTTTTCATGCCACAGGCCACAATGGCAGTCTAGTCACGGCCTCCTTCTTTGAATACTGTTTTTAAATGCATAAAGTTAAATGCATAGAATTATAAAGGAAACCAATTACCAAAAACAAGTTATACACTATTTTTTAATGTGATGTACCAAAGACATGCCTCTTTATGAACATAATAAATAACAAGAACTAATGGAGAGTCTAACAACTAGTAAATGACAAGTAGGGTATGAATGGTTCTTCTGTAAAACCTGTAATGTGATATGAAAATATCTTTAATTCTGTTGGTAACAAAGTCACAGGTACAGCTAATACTACTGTGATTTCACCTAGTTCAAATAGAAAGAAATGTTAAATGTTGGTTAGAGGTTAGGGAAAATCCAGATGTATTCTTTCCCCAGCTGTTGCACCAGCTCACTAAGTCTTGTCCATGAACCTCGGGTTAAGAGCCCCTACTACTTAAAGAATGGTCCAGGCCAGGCACAGTGGCTCATGCCTGTAATCCCAGCACTTTGGGAGGCCGAGGCAGTTGGATCATGTGAGGTCAGGAGTTCAAGACCAGCCTGGACAATATGATGAAACCCCATCTCTACTAAAAATTAGCCGGTCATGGTGGCACATGCCTGTAATCCCAGCTACTCAGGAGGCTAAGGCAGGAGAATCCCTTGAACCCAGAAGTCAGAAGTCGCAATGAGCCGAGATCAAGCCACTGCACTCCAGCCTGTGCAACAGAGTGTGACTCTGTCTCAAAAAAAAAGGTCTGGACCAACAGCTTGGGGTGGCTGGTGCTTCTCAAATCCCCAGGGATAAATGCAGGTTCTGATTCAGTGAATGTACCCCGAGAGTCTGCATTTCTAAGGTGCCCCAAATTAGCAATGACGCTTCTGGTGTAGGGACCACAAATTGCAGACAAAAGCTTTAGGGTTTATCCTGGTGACAACTTCAACCTGGAGTGGAGGTCAGAGCTTGGATGGTGTTTCCTGATCCTCGAAGTCTCCAGCAATGGCTGGAGTTTTCTGGCTTCATCCTCAAGGGGCATGCTCTCCTTTTCCATAAGTATCTGATGGCAGAGACGAACGTGCATGGAGATTCTGACCTGCTATGTGCCGTTTCCTGAAAGCTCCCACAGAGCAGCAGCAGCTGCTGGTCAGGTAGGTCCCAGCACACAGAATGCATGCACAACACACGACCTTTCACAGAAAATAGCGACAACTCACAGGTGCAAGTCACCAAGCCCTGAAAGTGCAAGTAAGAGTGCAAAAGGAAAGAAGCAACTAAAGACTTTCTTTTCTTTTCTTTTTCTGAGAGGGAGTTTTGCTCTTGCTGCCCAGGCTGGAGTGCAGTGGTGCAATCTCGGCTCACCGCAACCTCCTGGGTTCAAGCGATTCTCCCGCCTCAGCCTCCCAAGTAGCTAAGATTACAGGCATTCGCCCCCATGCCCAGCTAAGCTTTTGTATTTGCAGCGGGGTTTCTCCATGTTGGTCAGGCTGGTCTTGAACTCCCGACCTCAGCTGATCTGCCCACCTTGGCCTCCCAAAGTGCTGGGATTACAGGCATGAGCTACCGTGCCAGGCCTAAAGACTTTGAAATTATTAACGAATGTACCTTACTTAACAAAAAAATACATTTAACTCTTCTCTAAACTAGGTCCTATTGTGTTATCAACCTCAGCTGTCAAAAAACTCTTGTGCTTGAGATATATATACTTAATATATATATAAAGTATTAAAACAGTAAGAAGTAGTCCAATTTCACAACTGTTGTAACTGTTATCTGTAGTACCATGGCAAGAAGTGTGCAAAACATCGAGGAAATTAAATAATTTTTTTGTCCCCTCCACTAGTCGTTTTTACAATGTTCTTACTAGGAAAAATTAAATCTGGAGACCTGGGTCACTGGGCCTCCATTTTTAATTCAGCCTCGATGAGGTTTGCAGAGCCTTTCCATACCACTTCTCCACCTCCAGCAGCCCGACCTAACCTTAGTTCAAAAGCCTGATTGCAGCTTCCTTCAACCTTCCTCCTCCCTTAAACCCAAGTTCTTTAGCAGTATAGCAAACTGCCACTTTCAACCCAGCTACTCGGGCTGTCGGGCTGCTCTTAGGGTGCCCTCTGCTGGCCACACATGGAAGCAGTAGTAAAAGTCTTAAAAACTAATGTCTTCAAGAATTCCAAGAAAAAAATTAAATGTTAAAAAAAATTTTGGAAGAAAGAAAAAATTAGTTTGTGTTTGTTCTGCATAGGATCTTTGGTCTCTGGAATTCGAAGGGAGGCAGTTGTTGATGCAACAGGAGGTAGTTAACAAACGTTTGGATGGCCGGGCGTGGTGGCTCAAGCCTGTAATCCCAGCACTTGGGAGGCCATGCCTGGCTAATTTTTTATTTTTAGTAGAGATGGGGCTTCACAATTTGGCCAGGTTGGTCTCGAACTCCTGGCCTCGGGTGGTCCACAAATCAAAGCCAAAACACAACCAGGCAGCTGAGCCAGTAGTCTCCACTACTCCAGAGGCTGAGAAAGGAGGATCACTTGTGCCCAGGAGCTGCAGACCAGCCTGGGCAACATAGTGAGACCCCCATCTCTAAAAACACAATAAAATAAAAATAAATTATTTTTGAAAACATCCATTACAATGGCTACAAGTAAAAATGAAACAGAAAATAACAAATGTTACTGAGGATGTGGAGAAATTGGAATCCTTGATTGTGGGAATGTAAAATGTTGCAGCCACTATGGAAAACAGCATAACAGCTCCTCAAAAAATTAAAAATAGAATTACTGTAGGATCCAGCAATTCCACTTCTAGGTGTATATTTTAAAAAATTGAAACCAGGAGAGATCCAAGATGGCGGATTAGGAGCAGCTCAGGATTGCAGCTCCCAGTGAAAGTGCAGAGGGTGAGTGGACGCCGCATTTCCAGACGGATTTTTATTACCCCCAGACCAGGAGATTCCCAGGCAGAGCAGCCCCAC
>CAUYQU010042094.1:0-23639 GCA_963574635.1 Cheracebus regulus
ATTGCCGACTTTCAGATTGGGTCTCTGAGTGGACGTCCGGCTTGTTGGTGATGAAGTTTTTTCTGTTTCTTAGTTTTCCTTCGGGGGGCGCCCCTTCCCCACAGAGCTGGGCCTTCCCAGGTTCAGCTGTGCTTGCTCTCAATCCTCAGCACCTCCAATTGCTGTTCTCCTTGTGGGGATGGGACCAGCGGAGCCTTTGGGCACCAAGTCCTGTATACTCCGCACCGAGAAGCCCCGCTCCAGCCAAAAGAGTCGCGCTGGCGACCCGGGTGGCTCCTTCGCCGGGAATATCCCAGTCTGTGGGCATCAAAAATTCGTCTGCAATTGCAGCATCCACTCGCTCTCTGCGCTTTTACTGGGAGCTACGATCCTGAGCTGCTGCTACGCAGCCATCCTGGATCTCTCTCCACCCGGTGATGAAATTTTTTTGTTTCTTTGTTTTCCCTTGGCGGACGCCCCTTCCCCACAGAGCTGGACCCTCCCGGGCTCGCTGCGCCTGCTGCGAAACTCTCTGTCCTCAGCCCCTCCAATTGCTGTCTTCCTTGTGGGGATGGGACCAGCTGAGCCCATCAATCCCGCACACTCCGCGCCGGGAAGCGCCGCGCTGGGGCACCGGCAAAACAGCCGCGCCGGCCAAAAGAGTCGCGCTGGCCAAAAGAGTCGCGCTGGCGACCCGCGTGGCTCCCCCTCGCCGGGAATCTCCCAGTCCGTGGGCAACAAAAATTTGTCGGAAAGTGCGGCGTCCACTCGCTCCCCACGCCTTCACTGGGAGCTACACTCCTGAGCTGTTGCTAATTGGCCATCCTGGATCTGTCCTCTGTTTTCTTTCTCTAAGATATAATTCGAAAGCCAGGCGTGGTGGCACACCCCTGTAGTCATAGCTACTTGAGAGACTGATGCAGGAGGATTGCTTGAGCTCAGGGGTTTGAGGCTATCCAACACATAATCACATCTATGAATAGCCACTGCACTCCAGCGTGGGCAACATAGCAAGCTCCTGTCTCTTAAAAACAAAACATATGATATGGCCAGGCGTGGTGGCTCACACCTATAATCCCAGCACTTTGGGAGGCCGAGGTAGGTGGATCACTTAAGGTCAGGAGTTTGAGACCTGGCCAACATGGTAAGACCCTGTATCTACTAAAAATAAAAAATAAAAATTAGCCAGGCGTGGTGTTAGCAGGTGCCTGTAATCCCAGCTACTTGGAAAGCTGAGTCAAGATAATTGCTTGAACCCAGGAGGCAGAGGTTGCAGTGAGCGGAGATCATGCCACTGTACTCCAGCCTGGGTGACAGAGTCAGACTCTGTCTTAAAAAAAAAAAAAAGATATAATTTGAACTGCTAAATAGCTGCTTTCATTTCTATTTCATGTATTCTGTTTTCTTTTCACACTGCACCTGTAGTTGAGTTAGAGAATGTAACAATGTTTGTGAAATATATTAACTCACGATTGTGTAGAATGAAAATTGAGTTTCAGTTCAGGCTATACTTGGAAAGCTGCAACCTCTAGAATGTCACTGCAGTCATATAAAATCTAGAATGATGACTTTCTACCTCACAGTGGCATGTGGCATATGTAATAGCTGTAATGGGTATCAAAATTTTTAAGGTAAAGTTCTAAATACAGTATCTAGTTCTTTAAATGTTAAGGAGAAAACAATCTTATCAAAGGAGGCTTTTACCTTCCACCTAAGTCAGTTTGGCAGGTCTGCCTTTTCTTTCAGACAAAGTGACAAGTTTTATAGTTGTCACTATCTTATTCATACCAACAATTTGGAAATCTGGATATATTTATAAAAGCTCTTTGGCTAAGGTTATGTGCTCTTGACCAGAAAGTCTGATGCAAGGTGTTACATGAATTTCATTCGGTAAGATCTCTAGTTACTTATCAAATTCATTGCATTTTTTCCAGTGTAGTTTGGGAAGAAAAAGCCTTCAAATTTGAAAATAGAAGCTTTTTGACCAGGAATATTAAATTTCTTTACTAAGAAGCTAGACTTATTTAAGCAATAAAAGGAATTTTTCATAGCTTTTTGAGCGGGACATGTGGCAGTTAAGTATTCTGGTGATTTTATTTCCAGATATTATAAAACTCAATTTCAAAGTAATGGCAAGCAAAATATTTTTGAAACGTGGCAAACTCCCTCCCTTACCCCCAGGCAAAGCCTTGATTATTTTTTTAGATATTTTATTTTCAAGGTTGAATTTCAGAATTAATTAGATGGGAATTTTTGTCAGCTTGCCAAATGCTGTAAACTTCTAAATAAATTAACTTAAACTTTTAATTTATCATTAGTTTTGTTTTATTAATTGAACTAGTCATTTTAAAAGCTTAAACTAATTTAGATTGTGAGCTAGAATATAGACCTTGTTTTTCCCAGCGTATCAGCTTTTTCACTTATTTAAGGAAAAAAAAGTTTAGACAAAGAAAAGTAAAGGTACACATTTGGATGTAATTTAAATCTCATTTTGATGACTGTTGGCCTAGTGATTATAGATTCTGTTCCAGTATTGTTTTCAATAATAGTGTTACTCTAGCAACTAATATAAATGCATGCTTTTAGGGGATAAAACAAAAACCTTTCCACCAGTTGTGTTGTGTATTGGGATGAAAATTTTCTTTATTAACTTTTATTACTTGCTCTGGACTTTGCAGAACTGTTTTTTCCCAAAGAAATAATCTGAAGATCCTGTTACAAATACTTTTTTGTCCTCTTTATTTCATTATTTGTTTCTTACATTGATAGTATGCTGCCATTAATTTAAAAGGGAAAGATTTAGAAACAGTTTGTATCAGAAATTCTATATCTTTTTTTCTCTTATTTGTGCCTTACATAGCACTCTGGAGGAAAGAAAGGCTTCTACCTTCCTGCTTATGAATGACATAAATGATTTTCCTTTACAAAAAACCAGTTAACCTACTTGTACTTTTTTTCCTTTGTTAAAATGAAAATTATGGAAAGCATACTTATCTTAGTCTTTGAATATTTTTGGCATAATCATATAAAGAAGTGATTGAAATACAGTAAACTGTACTTATTAACCCTTGTTTGCAGATTTGGTAATAAAACTGGAAGCAGTCTTGATGTTTTAATAAACTCTAGTAAGGGAATGACTAAATAGATGATAAAGTGTAACTATATAATACAAGCACTGTGCAGCTATTGAAAATAATGAAGGGTTGGATTTGATGTAAAGTGATGCCCATGGAAAGATGGCTCTTATATCTTGATAAGAGTATGTTTCAAAACTACATATACTTCAATTACATTTTTTTCTTTCAATTTTTATTTTAAGTTCAGAGATAAATGTGCAGGTTTGTTACATAGGTAAGCATATGCCACGGTGGTTTACTGCATAAATCATCCCATTACCCAGGTATTAAGCTCAGTATCCATTAGCTCTTCTTCCTGATGCACTCCCTCTCCCCACCCCCAACAGGTACCCAGTGTGTGTTATCCTCCCCATGTGTTCATGTGTTCTCATTGATCAGCTCCCATTTTATAAGTGAGAATGTGGGGTTTGGTTTTCTGTTCTTGTGTTAGTTTGCTGAGAGTAATGGCTTCCATCTCCATCCATGTCTCAGCAAAGGACATGATCTCATTCTTTTTATGGCTGCATAGTATATATACATGTACCATGGTGTGTACGTACCACACTTTCTTTAGTCTATCACTGATGGGCATGTAGGTTGATTCCATGACTTTGCTATTCTAAATAGTGATGCAGTGAACATATGCATGCATGTATCTTTATAATAGAATAATTTCTATTCCTTTGGGTATATACCCGGTAATGGGATTGCTGGGTCAAATGGTATTTCTGCCTCTAGGTCTTTGAGGAATCCCCACACTGTCTTCCACAATGGTTGAACACCAACAGTGTAAAAGTGTTCCTTTTTCTCCACAACCTTGCCAGCATCTTTTGTTTTTTAACTTTATAATAATATCCATTCTGATTGGCATCAGATGGTATGTTATTGTGGTTTTGAATTGCACTTCTCTAATGATCAGTGATGTTGAGCTTTTTTTCATATGTTTATTGGCCACAAATGTGTCTTCTTTTAAGAAGTATCTGTTCATGTCCTTTGCCCACTTTTTAATGGGGTTATTTTTTCCTCATAGATTGGTTTAAATTTATTGTAAATTCTGGATATTATGCCTTTGTGAGATGGATAGATTGCAAATGTTTCCTCTCATTTTGTAAGTTGCTTCTTTTGCTGTGCAGAAGCTTTTTAATTTAATTAGATCTCATTTGTCAATTTTGGCTTTTGTTGTAATTTTGATTTTTCTGGTTTTATAATGAATTTTTTGCCCATGCCTATATCCTGAATGTTATTGCCTAGATTTTCCTCTGGGATTTTTATAGTTTGGGGTTCCATCTTGAGTTAAATTTTGTATATGGTGTAAGGAAGGGTTCCAGTTTCACTTTTCTGCATATGGCTTGCCAGTTCTTCCAGTACCATTTATTAAATAGGGAATCCTTTCCCCGTTGCTCATTTTGGTCAGGTTTGTCAAAGAGCAGATGGCTGTAGGTGAGTAGTCTTATTTCTGGGTTTCCTGTTCTGTTCCATTGGTCAATGTGTCTGTTTTTATATCAGTACCATGGTGTTTTGGTTACTGTAGACTTGTGGTATAGTTAAAAGTTGGGTGGCATGATGCCTCCAGTTTTGTACTTTTTGCTTAGGATCCATTGGCTATTTGGGCTCTTTTTTTGGTTCCATATGAATTTTCAAATATATATATATATATATATATATATTTGTTGTTGTTGTTAATTCTGTGAAGAATTGTCAGTTGTAGTTTAATGGGAATAACATTAAATCTATAAATTACTTTGGGAAGTATGGCCATTTTCACAATATTGTTTCTTCCTATCCATGAGCATGGAATGTTTCTCCATTTGTTTGTATTCTCTCTGATTTCTCTGAGCAGTGGTTTGTCATTCTCCTTGAAGAGGTCTTTCACTTCCCCCTTTTTAGCTGTATTCGTAGGCATTTTATTCTCTCTAGCAATTATGAATGGGAGTTTATTCATGATTTGGCTCTCTGCTTGCCTGTTGTTGGTGTATAGGAATGCTAGCAATTTTTACACATTGATTTTATATCCTGAGAATTTGCTGAAGTTACTTATCAGCTTAAGCTTTTGGGCTGAGACAATGGGGTTTTCTAGCTATAGGAACGTGTCATCTGCAAACAAAGATAATTTGACTTTCTGTCTTCCTATTTGAATACCCTTTCTTTCTTTCTCTTGCCTGACTGCCCGGGCTAGGACTTCCAATACTATGTTGAACAGGAGTGGTGAGAGAAGGTATCTTTGTCACGTGCCGGTTTTCAAGGGGAATGCTTCCAGCTTTTGCCCATTCAATATGATATTGGCCATGGGTTTGTTGTATATGGCTCTTACTATTTTGAGATATGCTCTTTCAGTGCCTAGTTTATTGAGAGTTTTAAACAATGAAAGGATACTCAGTTTATCAAAGGCATATTCTGCATCTATTGAAATAATCATGTGGTTTTTGTCTTTAGTTCTATGTGATGAATCACATTTATTTATTTGCGTATGTTGAACCAACCTTGGATTCCAGGTATGACACCAACTTGATCATGGTGGATAAGCTTTTTAATGTGCTGCTGGTTTCATTCCGTTTGACAGTATTTTATCGAGGATTTTTTGCATCAATGTTCCTCAAGGATATTGGCCTGAAGTTTTCTTTTTTTATTGTATCTATCCCAGGTTTTCATATCAGGATTATGCTGGTTTTATAGAATGAGTTAGGGAGGAGTCCTTCCTCTAATTTTCTGGAATACTTTCAGTATTCAGCTCCTCCTTATACCTGTGGTAGAATTCAGCTGTGAATCCATCTGGATCTGGGCTTTTTTTTGGCTGGTAGGCTATTTATTACTGCCTCAATTTCAGAACATTTTACTAGTCTATTCAGGGATTTGATTTCTTCCTGGCTCAGTCTTGGAGGGTGTATTTGTCCAGGAAATTGTCCATTTCTTATGGATTTTCTAGTTTATGTGCATGGAGGTATTTATAGTATTCTCTGATGGTTGATTGCATTTCTGTGGGGTCAGTGGTGATGTCCCTCTTATCATGTCTGATTTTATTTGATTCTTCTTTCTTTTCTTCATTAGCCTAGCTAGCGGTCTACCTATTTTATTAATTTTTTTAAGAAACCAGCTCCCAGATTTGTTAATTTTTTTTAAATGGGTTTTCCATGTCTGTGTTTCCTTCAGCTCAGCTCTAATCTAGGTTATTTCTTGTGTTCTGCTAGCCGTGGGGTTTGATTGCTCTTGGTTCTCTAGTCCTTTTAGTTGAGCTGTTAGGTTGTTAACTTGAGATTTTTCTAGCTTTTTTTTTTTTTTTTTGAGATGAAGTCTCTGTTGCCCAGGCTGGAGTGCAGTGACACAATCTCGGCTCACTGCAACCTCTGCTTCCCGGGTTCAAGTGATTCTCCTGCTTCAGCCTCCCAAGTAGCTGGAATTACAGGTGCCTGCCATCACACCTCGTAATTTTTTGTATTTTTAGTAGAGATGGGATTTCACCATGTTGGCCAGGCTGGTCTTGAACTCCTGACTTCAAGTGATCCACCTGCCTCAGCCTTCCAAACTGCAGGGATTACAGTCATGAGCCATGGTGCCTGGCCTTTCTAGCTTTTTAATGTGGACATTTTAGTGCTACAAGTTTGTCTCTTAACATTATTTTAGCTACATCCTAGAGATTCTGGTATGTTGTCTCTTTGTTCACATTAGTTTAAAAAAACTTCTTGATTTCTACCTTAATTTCATTATTTAACCAAGAGTCATTCAGGAGCAGCAAGTTGTTCAATTTCCATGTTGTTCTGTGGGGCTTTGAGTGGATTTCTTATTCTTGAGTTCTCATTTGACTGCACTGTGGTCTGAGAGACTGTTATTATTTCAGTTCTTCTGCATTTTCTAAGGAGTATTTTCTTATTATGTAGTCAGTGATAGAGTTTGTGTTGTGTGGCAATGAGAAGAATGTATATTCTGTTGTTTTTGGGTGAAGAGTTCTGTAACTACCTATCAGGTCCACTTGATACAGAGCTGAGTTCAGGTCCTGAATATCTTTGTTAATTTTCTGTCTCGATGATCTGTCTAATGTGTCAAAGGGGTGTTAAAGTCTCCCACTATTATTGTATGGGAGTCTGATTATCTTTGTAGGTCCCTAAGAACTTGCTTTATGAATCTGGGTTTGCTTGTATTGTGTACATATATATTAAGGATAGCTAGCTCTTCTTGATGAATTGAACCCTTTACCATTATGTAATACCCATCTTTGTCTTTTTTGATCTTTGTTAGATTAAAGTCTGTTTTGTCAGAAACTAGTATTGCTATCCTTGCTTTTTCCTGTTTTCTGTTTGCTTGATAAATTTTCTTCCGTCCCTTTATTTTCAGCCTATGGGTGTCTTTACACATGAGATGGACCTCTTGAAGATACCATACTGATGGGGCTTGACTCTTTATCCAACTTGCCATTCTCTTTCTTTTAATTGGGGCATTTAGCCCATTTCCATTTAAGATTAATACTGTTATATGTGAATTGGATCCTGTCATCATGATGCTAGCTGGCTATTTTGCAGACTTGCTTGTGTAGTTGCAACATAGTATCACTGGACTGTGTACTTCAGTATATTTTTTAGTGGCTGATAATGATTTTTTTCTTTCCTTATTTAGTGCTTTCTTCAGGACCTTTTGCAAGGCAGGCCTGCTAGTGATGAATTCCCTTAGCATTTGCTTGTCTAAAAAGGATCTTATTTCTCCTTTGCTTATGAAGCTTAGTTTGGCTGGATATGAAATTCTGGGCTGGAATTTCTTTTCTTTAAGAATATTGAATGATGGCCCCTAATCTCTTCTGATTTACAGGTTTTCTGCTAAGAGATCTGCTATTAGTCTGATGGGCTTCCTTTTGTAGGTGACCTGGCCTTTCTCTTTGGCTTCCCTCAACCTTTTTTCTTTCATTTCAACCTTGGAGATTCTGATGATTATGTGTCTTGGGGTTAATCTTCTTGTGGAATTTCTTAGTGGGATTCTCTGCATTTCCTGAATTTGAATTTTGGCCTGTCTTGGCAGGTTGTGGAAGTTCTCCTTGATAATATCCTAAAATGTGTTTTCCAGCTTGGTTCCCATTCTCTCCATCTGTTTTAGGTACCCCAATCAATTGTAGGTTTGGTCTGTTTACACAGTCACATAATTCTCAGAGGTCTTGTTAATTCTTTTTCATTCTCTTTATTCTGTCTGCCTGTCTAATTTCAGAAAGATAACCTTCCAGCTCCGAAATTCTTTCCTCCCCTTGGTCTGTTCTGCTGTTGATTGTTGTAATTGCATTGTGAAGGTCTCATGTTGTTTTTCAGCTCCACTAGGTTGGTTATGTTACTCTCTAAAGTGGCTAATCTGGCTATCAGCTCCTGTGTTGTTGTTATCATGAGTCTTAGCTTCTTTGCATGGGGTTAAAACATGCTTTTTTAGCCCAGCAAAATTTGTTATTACCCACCTTCTGAAGCTATTTCTGTCATTTCATCCTTCTCAGCCTCAGCCCAGTTCTGTGCTCTTGCTGGCGAGGTGTTGCAGTCATTTGGAGGAGAAAAAGCACTCTTGACTTTTTGAGTTTTCAGCATTTTTGCGTTGATTGTTTCTCATCTTTGTGGGCTTATCTACCTTTGATCCTCGAGGTTGCTGACCTTTGAATGGAGTTTTTGGGGATCTTTTTTTTGTTGACATTGCCATTGTTTTCTGTTGTTTTTCTTTTAAAAGTCACACCACTCTACTGTAGGACTCCTGTGGTTAGCTGGGGGTCTACTCTAGACCCCACTCTCCTCAGCCTCTCCCACACCTGCAGGAGGTGGTTGGCAACCTGCACTGGAAGATCTCACCCAGTTAGGAGGGACAGGATCAGGGACCCACCCAATGAAGCAGTCTGGTTGCTTCTTGGTAGAGCAGGCATGTTGCACTGGGGTGGACACTTCTTCCTCTGTACCACCTGTATTCTTCATAGCCAGCAAGCTGGAATGGCTGATTTAAGGGAAGCACAGAGATGGCCGACGGACCTCCCCTGTGGAGCTCCCTCCCAGGGAGAAATCATATCTCTGTCTGTGGAACCTAAGACTTGTCCAGTGAGGAGTGGGTCGGGGACTGTAAAAAAGCAGTTTGGCTACAATCTGGCAAGGCAGCTGCACTGTGCCTTGTGGTGAGTGGAGCCCTCCTTGTCTGGGCAGTCTGCACTCTCCACAGCCGCAGGCTGGAACAACTGAGTCCCCAGAACCACAGAGATATTAGCTGTCCCTCCCCGCCACCCTCAGCACCCTCCCAGCGAGAGATCTGATCTCTAACCCCACATGGGAAGTCCTGCTCAGTTTGGAGTGTGTCCGGCTAGTTAAAGAAGAGGTCTGGCCCCTGATCTGGCAAGGCCACTGCACTGCGCTGTGGGGGGCCCTCCTTTTCTGGGTCTTGTCTGGCAGGCTGGATGGCTATTTCCCCTGAATTGCAGAGGTGGCGACCACCCTTCCCCTTGGAACTGAGTTTTGTCTCAGGCTGACTTCAGCCCTCTGCTGTTGGCTGGCTGGGATTATAAGCCAGTAGGTCTTAGCCTGTGAGGTGCCATAGAAGTGGAGCCTGCTGAGCCATGCTGCTTGGCTCCCTGTATTCAGACCCCTTCCTAGGGTTGTGTATGGATGGTTTTTCTGCCTTGGTGGGGATCCCAGGACAGGAGCATGCAAAACTCCTGGGTCTCGCTGTGCGCCTGAGCTGCTGTTTTGCTGAGAATCTCTGTGCACAGATAAAGCTCTGTGTATCAGACCCAAGGTCCTGGTGGAATGGGCTCACTGGGGGATCTCCTGCTCCACATGTTGCAGAGATCCATGGGAGAAACATGGCTTCCTGGGCAGGTTGCATAATCACTCACTGCCTCCACTGGCTGGGGGTGGGAGTTCCTTTGGCTCCATGAGGCTCCCGGATGGGCCATAGCCCCCTACCTTCTCCTTGCTCTTCGTGCTTTTTGCCTATGCAATTCCAATGTGAGAACCTGTATATATCTTTTATTATTATTATTATTATACTTTAAGTTCTGGGGTACATGTGCAGAATGTGCAGGTTTGTTACATAGGTATACATGTGCCATGGTGATTTGCTGCATCCATCACTTCATCATCTACGTTAGGTTTTTCTCCTAATGCTATCCCTCCCCTAGTCTACCACCCCCTGACAGACACTGGTGTGTGATGTTCCCCTCCTGTGTCCATGTGTTCTCATTGTTCAACTCCCACGTATTGAGTGAGAACATACGGTGTTTGGTTTTCTGTTTTTGTGTTAGTTTGCTGAAAATGATGGTTTCCAGCTTCATCCATGCCCCTCCCTGCAAAGGACATGAACTCATCGCTTTTGATGGCTGCACAGTATTCCATGGTGTATGTGTGCAACATTTTCTTTATCCAGTCTATCATTGATGGGCCTTTGGGTTGGTTCCAAGTCTTTGCTATTGTGAACAGTGATGCAGTAAACATACATGTGAATGTGTTTTTATAATAGAATGATATATACTCCTTTGGGTATATGCCCAGTAATGGGATTGCTGGGTCAAATGGTATTTACAATTGTAGACCCTTGAGGAATCACCACACTGTCTTCCACAACGGTTGAACTAATTTACACTGCCACCAACAGTGAAAAGCATTCCTGTTTCCCCACATCCTCTCCAGCATCTGTTGTCTCCTAACTTTTTAATGATCGCCATTCTAACTGGCGTGAGATGGTATCTCATTGTGGTTTTGATTTGCATTTCTTTAATTACAGTGATAATGAGCTTTTTTTCATATGTTTGTTGGCCTCATATATGTCTTCTTTTGTAAAGTATCTGTTCATATACTTTGCCTACTTTTTGGTGACGTTGCTTGTTTTCTTCTTGTAAATTTGTTTAAGTTCTTTGTAGGTTCTAGATATTAGCCCTTTGTTGGAGGGAGAGATTGCAAAAGTTTTTTCCCATTCTGTAGGTTGTGTGTTCACTCCAGGTGACAATTTCTTTTGCTGTGCAGAAGCTCTTTAGTTTAATTAGATCACACTTCTCTATTTTGGCTTTTGTTGCCATCGCTTTTGGTGTTTTAGTCATGAAGTCTTTGCCCATCCCTATGTCCTGAGTGGTACTGCCTAGGTTTTCTTCTAGGATTTTTATGGTTTTAGGACTTATGTTTAAGTCTTTAATCCATCTTGAGTTCATTTTTGTGTAAGGTGTAAGGAAGGGGTCTAGTTTTGGCTTTCTGCATATGGTTAGCCAGTTTTCGCAACACCATTTATTAAATAGGGAATCCTTTTCCCATTGCTTGTTTTTGTCAGATTTGTCAAAAGGTCAGATGGTTGTAGATGTGTGGCATTATTTCTGAGACCTCTGTTCTGTTCCATTGGTCTATGTCTCTGTTTTGGTACCAGTACCATGTTGTTTTGATTACTGTGGCCTTGTAGTATAGTTTGAAGTAAGGTAGCATGATGCCTCATGCTTTGTTCTTTTTGCTTAGGATTGTCTTGGTTATGCTGGCTCTTTTTTGGTTCCATATGAAATTTAAAGTTGTTTTTTCTAATTCTGTGAAGAAAGTCGATAGTAGCTTGATGAGGATAGCATTGAATCTATAAATTACTTTGGGCAGTATGGCCATTTTCACAATACTGACTCTTCCTAACCATGAGCATGAGCATTTTTCCATCTTTTTGTGTCCCCTCTTATTTCATTGAGAAGTGGTTTGAGTTCTCCTTGAAGAGGTCCTTCACATCCCCTGTAAGTTGCATTTCTAGGTATTTAATTCTCTTTGTGGCAATTGTGAATGGGAGCTCACTCATGATTTGGCTCTTGTTTCTCTGTTGTTGGTGTATAGGAATGCTTGTGATTTTTCACATTGATTTTGTGTTCTGAGACTTTGCTGAAGTTGCTTATCATCTTAAGGAGATTTTGGCCTGAGGAAATGAGGTTTTCTAAATATACAATCATGTTATATGCAAATAGAGACAATTTTACTTCCTCTTTTTCTAATTAAATACCCTTTATTTCTTCCTCTTGCCTGATTGCCCTGGCCAGAACTTCCAATACTATGTTGAGTAGGAGTGGTGAGAAAGGACATCCTTGTCTTGTGCTGGTTTTCAAAGGGAATGCTTCCAGTTTTTGCCCATTCAGTATGATATTGGCTGTGGGTTTGTCATAAATAGCTCTTATTATTTTGAGATATGTTCCATCAATACCTAGTTTATTGAGAGTTTTTAGGATGAAGGGCTGTTGAATTTTGTTGAAGGCCTTCTCTGCATCTATTGAGATAATCATGTGGTTTTTGTCTTTGGTTCTGTTTATGTGATGGATTACGTTTATTGATTTGCATATGTTGAACCAGCCTTGCATCCCCGGGATGAACCCGACTTGGTCATGGTGGATAAGCTTTTTGATATGCCGCTGGACTTGGTTTGTCAGTATTTTATTGAGGATTTTCACATTGATGTTCATCAGGGATATTGGCTTGAAATTTTCTTTTTTTTGTTGTGTCCCTGCCAGGTTTTGGTGTCAGGATGATGTTAGCCTCATAATATGAGTTAGTTAGGAGTCCCTCTTTTTCTATTGTTTGGAATAGTTTCAGAAGGAATGGTACCAGCTCCTCTTTGTATGTCTGGTAGAATTCAGCTGTGAAACCATCTGGTCCTGGACTTTTTTTGGTTGGTAGGCTATTTATTGCTGCCTCAATTTCAGACCTTGTTATTGGTCTATTCAGGGATTTAACTTCTTCCTGGTTTAGTGTTGGGCGGTGTAAGTGTCCAGGAATTTATCCATTTCTTCTAGATTTTCTGGTTTATTTGTGTAGAAGTATTTATAGTATTCTCTGATGTTTGTATTTCTATGGGATTGGCAGGATATCTCCTTTATTGTTTTTTATTGCATCTCTTTGATTCTTCTCTCTTTTCTTCTTTATTAGTCTTGCTAGTGGTCTATTTTGTTGATCATTTCCAAAAACCAGCTCCTGGAGTCATTGGTTTTTTTTTTTTTTTTTGAAGGGTATTTTTTTTCTCTATCTCCTTCAGTTCTGCTCTGATCTTAGTTATTTCTTGTCTTCTGCTAGCTTTTGAATTTGTTTACTCTTGCTTTTCTAGTTCTTTTAATTGTGACATTTACGTGTCGATTTTAGATCTTTCCTGCTTTCTCTTGTTTGCATTTAGTGCTATAAATTTCCCTCTACACACTGCTTTAAATGTGTCCCAGAGATTGTGGTATGTTGTGTATTCATTCCCATTGGTTTCAAAGAACGTCTTTTTTTTTTTCTGCCTTCATTTTGTTATTTTTTCAGTAGTCATCCAGGAGCACATTGTTCTGTTTCCGTGTAAGTGCAGTTTTGAGTGAGTTTCTTAATCCTGAGTTCTAATTTGATTGCACTGTGGTCTAAGAGACTGTTATGATTTCCGTTCTTTTGCATTTGCTGAGGAGTGTTTTACTTCCAATTATATAGTCAATTTTAGAATAAGTGTGATGTGGTGCTGAGAAGAATGTGTGTTCTGTTGATTTAGGGTGGAGAGTTATGTAGATGTCTATTGTGTCCGCTTGGTCCAGAGATAAGTTCTAGTCCTGGTTATCTTTTTTAGGTTTCTGTCTCATTGTTCTGTCTAATATTGACAGTGGGGTATTAAACTCTCCCACTGTTAGTTTGTGGGAGTCTAAGTCTCTTTGCAGGTCTCTAAGAAGTTGCTTTATGAATCTGGGTGGTCCTGTATTGGGTACATATATATTTAGGATAGTTCTTCTTGCTGCATTGATCCCTTTACCATTATGTAATGCCCTTCTTTGTCTCTTTTGAGCTTTGTTTAAAGTCTGTTTTATCAGAGACTAGGATTGCAAACCCTGCTTTTTTTTAAGCATTCCATTTGCTTGGCAAATATTCCTCCATCCCTTTATTTTGAGCCTATGTATGTCTTTGCACGTGAGATGGGTCTCCTGAATATAGCACACCGATGGGTCTTGACTTTTTATTCAATTTGCCAGCCTGTGTCTTTTAATTGGGGCATTTAGTCCATTTACATTTAATGTTAATATTGTTACATGTGAATTCGGTCCTGCTGTTATATTGCTAGCTGGTTAATTTGCCCGTTAGTGGATACAGTTTCTTCATAGCATTGATCATCTTTACAGTTTGGTGTATTTTTGCGTTGGCCCGTACCGGTTGTTCTTTTCCATGTTTAATGCTTTCTTTAGGAGCTCTTATAAGGGAGTCCTGGTGGTGACAAAATCTCAGCATTTACTTGTCTGTAAAGGGTTTTATTTTTCCTTCATGTATGAAGCTTAGTTTGGTTGAATATGAAATTCTGGGCTGACAATTCTTTTTTTTTTAAGAATGTTGAATATTGGCCCCCACTCTCTTCTGGCTTGTAGGGTTTCTGCAGAAGTATCTGCTGTGAGTCTGATGGGCTTCCCTTTGTGGGTAGCCCAACCTTTCTCTGTGGTTGCCCTTAGCACTTTTTTTCTTCATTTGAATCTGACGATTATGTGTTTTGGGGTTGCTCTTCTCGAGGAGTATTTTTGTGGTGTTCTCTGTATTTCCTGAATTTGAATGTTGGCTTGTCTTGCTACGTTGGGTAAATTCTGGATTATATCCTGAAGAGTGTTTTCCAACTTGGTTTCATTCTCCCCATCACTTTCAGGTACACCAATCAAAATAGATTTGGTCTTTTCACGTAATCCCATATTTCTTGGAGGCTTTGTTTGTTTCTTTTCACTCTTTTTTTCTCTAATCTCATCTTCATGCTTTATTTCATTGAGTTGATCTTCAGTCTCTGATATCCTTTATACTGCTTGATTGATTCGACTATTGAAACTTGTGTATGCTTCATGAAGTTCTTGTGCTGTGTTTTTCAGTTCCATCAGGTTGTTTTATGTTCTTCTCTAAATTGATTATTTTAGTTAGCAGTTCATCTAACCTTTTTTTCAAGGTTCTTAGCTTCCTTACATTGGGTTAGAACATGCTCCTTTAGCTTGGAGAAGTTTGTTATTACCCACCTTCTGAAGCCTGCTTCTGTCTTCTGGCACTTCATCAAACTCATTCTCTGTCCAGTTTTGTTCCCTTGCTGGCAAGGAGTTGTGATCCCTTGGAGGAAAAGAGGTGTTCTGGTTTTTGGAATTTGCAGCCTTTTTGTGTCGATTTCTTCCCATCTTTGTGGATTTATCTACCTTTGGTATCTGAAGTCAGTGACCTTTGGATGGGGTCTCTGAGTGGACGTCTTTTTTGTTGATGTTGAAACTATTTCTTTCTGTTTGTTAGTTTTCCTTCTAACAGGCCCCTCTGCTTCAAGTCTGCTGGAGTTTGCTGGAAGTCCACTCCAGACCCTCCTTGCCTGGGTATCACCAGCAGAGGCTACAGAACAGCAAATATTGCTGCCTGGAGCCTGCATATTTCATTTGAAGGTGTTGGATTTACTCGCCCCTTTTCATTCCTCTCTGAGTGCCACAGACCACTGCTGCTTCTCATCAGGCATCTTGCCCTTTGCCCAATTCCATTTTTATGCAAAGGTGTGTGTGTGTAAATTTGTGGAGGAATACATAACAAGTGTTACTGGTAGTTATCTCCTGGTTTTGTAATTGGGTATTAGTATTTGCATTTATTTGTCTTGTTTGGTTCTTTGAAAAGAGGGATTATAGTAGCCAGGATGGAGGTAATGTTTTAGTCAAAGAATCTGAAACTTATTAAGATAGAAAACAGACAAATTCACATGTACTTTTCCTGTGACTTACATTGGCATTTCAGTTGACTGTAAGTCAAAAGGAATGTTACTGCACGGTCAGAGGCTGAACCTTCACCATAACCTGACCTTAATTAGACAGTCATGTCTGACTTGATAGGATAGGTTTTAAATCTGGAATTAGTGGGGTGAATACATTAAAGGGTTTTAGAAATGGCATTTCTCAAGATAAATATCTTCTGAAGATGAAAATGGTAAAATAGTATGTGGTACTATTTTCAAGTATACTATAAGCATGTACTGGCCTTTCACAAGTTTGTCTTTGAGAATTGTCATTGTTTCAGTTTTTATGTTTTCTTTTATTAAATTGACATGCTTGTTTTAAAAAGTACAAAAGTGCATGCTGGGTTCAGTGGCTCATGCCTGTAATCCGAGCACTTTGGGAAGCCAAGGCGGGTGGATCACTGGAGGTCAGGAGTTTATGACCAGCCTAGCCAACATGGTGAAACTCCATCTCTACTAAAAATACATATACTAGCCAGGTTCAGTGGCAGGTGCCTGTAGTCCCAGCTACTAGGGAGGCTGAGGCAGGAGAATCACTGGAACCATGGAGGTGAAGGTTACGGTGAGCTGAGATTGCACCACTGCATTCCAGCCTGGGCAACAGAGTAAAACTCTTGTCTCAAAAAAAATAAAATAAATAGAAGTACAAAAGTGCTAAAAGTAAGGAATAGACTTACTTAAGTTCCCCCTCCCATGGAATCTTTCAGTGAATTATATTTTTTACGTAAGAGAATAGGTCTGGGAAGTAGAAGAACTGTATCTTAAGAAAACAGACTGATGGAATCATCACTGGATAAGAGCCCAGGAAATTTAGTTTCCAGTCTCAGCTAGTCCTTAGCTGTGTAATCGGCCTCTGGGCCTCAATTTCTACTAATTCCATGATTGCAAATTTGGACTTAAAAATTATAGGATGCTAAGTACTAACTTAATAAAGCTTTCCTGGTATCTCAGACTTTTTTTTTTAAAGGCTGTATATGAGTTTGTGTATATGTATATGTGCACATGCATTTCTGGAAAGCTTCCCCTCTGACCATTAAAGACATAATTCGTGTTGTAAATTGTGGTGTTTATAATTGAGAAATAAATACCACACTTGACAGTGTTTATTTCCAAAGAATCGGTTATTTTCATGCTTTTGTTTATTCCTGCTATTCTCATATCCTGTTACACATGTGAGCAGAGAGTATATCATCCATATTTAATTTACAGTCATAGACTAAGTTATTATCCAATGTTGCTGAGAGAATTCGTTGCACAGATAGAAATGAATTAGTTCCTAGTGTACAATTTTCTTGGTCTTTCTCTTAACCAGTTGCTTTCTTAGAGAAATGAACTGATCTGACTATCATTAAGATCATTTATTGCTGTCGACAGAAGTAAAATTAGGGATTATCTATAGAACATTTTCATCTTGTAATTTATTTGGTGTGTTATAGAACAGCTGATTTTTCTCATTGTATTTGGTAAACGTGCTAAAAATGTTAGTCAGTGTTATCTGGTTTTATTATTTTATCTCTCTCTTGAGTCATGTTTGGCATATGTGTGTTGTGGAGGGTGGGCATAGGAGTTACACATTTAAGGAAGCCCTGTCTTTTGGTTGAATAGATTAATGCAAACTGGCCCGTCTTCTTGCCTGCCTGTTCAGTAACAGTGGACTTTGGATATTGATCTAGTGATGATAAACCTGTTGTATGTGGCATAGGCCAGAGAAGTCAGTTTTGATACCAAGTTTCTACTTTGGTGTGAAAGAGAAGAATTTAGTTAACATTTCAAAGGAACTAAACCTGTTAGCATCTATGTATTCTACCAGGAGACTTTATTGAGTCCTCTCATTTGTATGGTCTTTTATTGTTTTCTGTTTTCAACAAAGGAAATAGCACACACATTTCAAAATGGATTTTTACCTGTAATCTCAGTATTTTGGGAGATCAAGGTAGGAGGATCACTTGAGGCCAGGAATTTGAAACCAGCCTGGGAAACATACTGAGATCCTATGTCTACAAAATTTTTAAAATCTGCCATGTACAGTGGTATACACCTGTAGTCCTAGCTACTCAGGAGGCTGAGGCAGGAGAATCACTTAAGCCCAGGAGTTCAAGGCAGCAGTGAGCTATGATCATACCACTGCATTCCAGCTTGAGTGACTTAGCAGGACCCTATCTGATAATAATAAAAAGGAAGAAGAATTACGACATTTCAATTATGGTTATATCTGTTAAGAAAGTTCTGGGCCAGGTGTGGTGGCTCATACCTGTAGTCCCAGCACTTTGGGAAGCCAAGGCCGGCAGATCACAAGGTCAGGAGATTGAGACCATCTTGGCTAACACGGTGAAACCCCGTCTCTACTAAAAATGCAAAAAATTAGCCAGGCATGGTGGCATGTGCCTGTAGTCCCAGCTACTCAGGAGGCTGAGGCAGAAGAACGGCTTGAACCCGGAAGATGGAGGTTGCAGTGAGCCAAGATCGTGCCACTGCACTCCAGCCTGGGCAACAGAGCAAGACTCCATCCCCTCCAAAAAAAGGGTCAGTTCTGTTAAGAAAGGAAATAATTGTTTTGAATGTTTATTGGAGTAGCAAGATAGAAAGCTGTTTACAAGATATTAAATATCAGAATATTTGGAATTAGTGTCAGCATTTGCTATTATATAGAAAAAAACTTAGGGCCTCGTGATTTCAATTTTTCATCTTGAGTTATTTAATACACATTTGAGTTCTTACCACTTTTTGGACCCTATACTCAAGGTGTGGTTGAATAAGTAAAGGCATAATTATTTTCAAATGTAGTCTTTGTCTATGCAAAACTTTATGGATGCATTAAGCATCACTACATGCAGATTAAATTTGAATTCAGTGTGCTATATATATATATACCTCTGCTACTTTCGTTTGATCAGTAATTATGTCCCTTCACTAAATTCACACTCAATTTAGAAAGTGTGATCTAGGAGAACTTGTTAAAAGCTATGGAAAATCCTTCTGTAAAGTGAATTAAGTTGCCTTTTATAGATCAGATTTTCACATGTGATTTCTTAATGAACAACTTATGAATATATTAAATTTATTAAAAGTAAAATATCTGTGATTCACTTTAAACCCCCACCCATTTCTCTTTGTGTCTCACTCTCACAGTCATAGTTTCACAGAGCAGGAGTTTAGTGTTCTTACTGAGTATATAAATGATTCCAATTTTTCAGCTTTTAATTTTTTAATCTTAAAAGATTGGCTTAAGACACCTTGATTTCTTAAAAATATATATACTATGATAAATTGAAAAATGTATATCAATTTAAATTTGACCCATGGGTCTTTACAGTGTAATTTACATTTGACCTTCTTGCAGTTGGAATATAAGGGCGATACGTTCCACTTAAACTGTCCTGTAACCGTTTAGATTAATTTAGATTTGTTTTTTTGTTAATATATTTGTTTGTAGCTAAAGTGATTGTGAAAATAAAGTTGTTTATTATGTATAAATAGGAGTAGCCATGATTTCTAGCATAGGCATCCAATATAGTCACTAATTTAAGCATACTTATGTTAGCATTTATCAACTGAGAATTAAGCACAAAATAAAATGTGTGTGAAAAAAATGTTAAGTTGGTGGAAAGACCTTGAAATCTGAAAAGTGGTCATTTTGAAAAAATTGAAGGCCTAAAACATACTATATAAACATGAATGTCTTAAATAAGAGGCTAGTGTTACATGTTTTGTTGTTGTTTTCTAGATAATTATCATATTTTTCAGAAATATATGTAGCAATCAGGTTCTAGTTTCTAGTACAGTTGACCGTAGAACTCTGGAGTACTATACTATTCAGAGGGAGAAAATAATTATCTCTTATTTCAACCTCTCTAAACAGGATACCATACTTGCAGAACTCCTTCAGATACATAAAGAACACATTGTAGGATATCATGAACATGATTCTCTTTTGGACCACAAAGAAGAAGAAGAGTTGACTGAAGAAGAAAGAAAAGCAGCTTGGGCTGAGTATGAAGCAGAGAAGAAGGTAGTTGATGCAAAATGCGTTTTCGTTTTTGTTGTGTTAGTAATTTGAAAGCAATGAAGAAGAAAAGGGTCACATTTGAAACAGGTAATAATAATATAGTGGGTTTTAGGAACACAGTTCCCAATTACAAGAATCTCTTTATGGGTTGGTTTCAACTACCTTTGGTGGTAGAGTAGGAGGAGAAGACAGAAGAAAATAGTTTATACTTAAAGAGTGATAACCCTATTTCTGCTTAGTATTTATTGAATTGAGCAATGAGTGGGAAGCCATATATTTACCATTAGTACCCTCTCTGTAGTAACAAACATATAGGAGCTTAGAGTTTGGAGGTGGAAATAAATGTAACTTTAGCATGTATACCATGAAATCTAAATTTTGGCTGCATATCAGAACACAAAAATATTTCATTATTAGATGTTAATGCCATTTGCACCAGCAGCAGCTTTATTTAAGATCATTCTATGTTTTAAACATCAACCCGCTTGAGCAAATATGTGCCTGAGCATGGGAAACCTTATCTTAATACCTGAATCCTTTTCAAACTCCTAACTTATTGTACTACATTTCTTTAACATTAATGTGATGTTCAGAGTCTCATCAGAATTCTCTGAGTTGCCCCCATTCTGTGGGAATTATCAGAAAAAAAGTACACCTTTGGGGTTAAAGTTTTCCATGTAATAAGATCTTGCTTTTCGGTGAAAAGGGTGTTGTGTTTGTGTGTGGAAGAGTGTTAATAATTTCCTGGATTTGAGAATGTGGATTCTTTTCTAAACCAGTAGCTGATGTAGAATTTCAAGTTTTAAATCACAGTGCGAAAAGTATATAATTTTTTTGTTTTTAGGGACTGACCATGCGTTTCAACATACCAACTGGGACCAATTTACCCCCTGTCACTTTCAACTCTCAAACTCCTTATATTCCTTTCAATTTGGGTGCCCTGTCAGCAATGAGTAATCAACAGCTGGAGGTAAGTTGTGAAGTACAAAAGTAATTTAACATGAATTAAAGGCAATTTCAAGTGCCTTGTTGTTGAGGGTTCACCATGCAGGAATATCACATTCTCCAAAAGATTACCTCTGAATAGACCAAGAAATTTTTCTTTTATTTGTTGACCGTTTTGAACCAACATAATGTTGTAAAATTTGGTTTGTTCAGAGCACAAAGGAATCAGTCGGCGAATTAATGTACTTTGAATTATTTTAATTAAGAAACAATAGGGCTGCTGACCAGCTTGGGAAATAGCACCTTCTTCAGTTATAAAATATTTATAATAAACAAATTCCTGTCTTACTGCTTGAAAGTAAGATAAAATATACTCATTAATTTCTATTGTAGTGCATTATAGATGTACAATTAAATATATAATGCCCAATATTATGAAATAAATTATTTAAAGCTAGAATCAACTGTAAATTAAATAGGAAAGATTGGGTTTTTATTATACCAATAATGACTTAGTTAAATCTGAAACACACTATAAAATATGCTTATGGATCCATCTATTATTAAATAATATTATTAAATATTAAATTATTGGTGTGATAAGACTCAAATTTTTATCTTCCTATCAAGACCCTTTGGGCATTGATATGTTTGACTCCACTTTATTGATACTGAATTTTGCTATTCTCTTCAATTATTTAAAGAGTTTTAAAACCAACTGCTATAAATTGGCAAATGGAAGGATTCCTATACTTTAACACTGTGCTGTCTTTCTGCCTTATATAACTTATTTCTTGCATTCTTCTAGGACCTCATTAATCAAGGAAGAGAAAAAGTTGTGGAAGCAACAAACAGTGTGACAGCAGTGAGGATTCAACCTCTTGAAGATATAATTTCAGCTGTAGTAAGCTAATTGGCAATTGTCTTATTTCAACCTCCAGTTTGTGCCCTACACCCCTTTCTGCCAGTTGTTTTAATTTTTAATTGTTTCCTTTACTTCTTATAACTTGATTTGCAATAGTAAAATATTGGTAGAATGGATGGATAATAGTGCCAAACTGTAACCCAGCAATTTTGCATAGATGTTGGCACAGATGAGAAATGGGTGAAATGTAAGAATTGAGAAATCAAAAATCAAACATGGAAATGTATGCATTGTTTACATAAACATTTTAATTACCAGTTGCACAAATTAAATTATTGTTTCATTCCAGAGATAGCTGGCCCAAGTACAGCAGTGAACAACTTAGTACCCTGTTTTTGAATTATGTTTTTCTTTAGAAAAGAATAAAGGAAAAAGGGGGAAAACCTTGGAAAATCCCAAATATCTTTAAATACCTTAATTATTTTTCCTCAATTGTACAGTACTAAGGAATAAATAGAAAATTTTTCTTTTAGTGGAAGGAAAACATGAATCTTTCAGAGGCCCAAGTACAGGCGTTAGCATTAAGTAGACAAGCCAGCCAGGAGCTTGATGTTAAACGAAGAGAAGCAATCTACAACGACGTATTGACAAAACAACAGATGGTAAGAATTCTATTTCCAGGTTATGTTTAATTTTCTTGTATTTGTAGTAATAGGTTTGTATGACATCTATATCCGTAATTATTCCTACTATGGATGGATGGATGATCATTGGTAATTCTGGAAGAAATGTAAAAATCCCAGGAATGTCAATTAAATGTAATATATTTTGTTACAGAAAAACAACAGCTACCCAAAGAAATCCTGGAAGTTTACATAGGATCTAGTCCATATAATTTTATTTCTCATATATTCTGGACATCTATGTAGGAATTTTTGCCAGAGTTTTATCACATTTGCTATTTTTATTTTATTTAACTTTTAATTTTTGTGGGTACATAATAGGTATATATACTTATGGGGTACATAAGGCATAGTGATACAGGCATACAGTGCATAATAATCACATCAGGATTAAAGATTATCACATCAAGCACTTACTCTTTCTTTGTGTTACAAACAATCCAATCATATTCTTCTAGTTATTTTTAAATGTGCAATAAATTATTTTTGACTGTAGTCACCCTGTTGTACTATCAAATACTAGATCTCATTCATTCTAACTATACTTTCATACCTATTTACCATCCCCCATTCCCCCACTCCCTGCTGCCCTTCTCAGCCTCTGGTAACTACCATTCTACTCTATCCCCATAAGTTCAATTGTTATAATTTTTAGCTTCCAGAAATAGAGAGAACGTGTGAACTTTGTCTTTCTATGCCTGGCTTATTTCACTTAACGTAATGGTCTTCAGTTCCATGCATGTTATTGCAAATGGCAGTATCTTGTTCTTTTTTATGGCTGAATAGTACTTCATTGTGTGAATACTACTTCAATGTGTAGTACAATTGTGTACCACACATTGTTTGTTTGTTTTTTATAATTTTATTTTTTTTTTTTAGAAAAAGAGAGAAAAGGAGAAAGAAACAGCAAAAGAAAGAAAAGAATGAAAGAGAGAAAGAAAGAGGAAGAGAAAGAGGGAGAGAGAATGGGATTCTTGTTTTATTGTCCAGGCTAGAATGCAGTTTGAAAATGGATATTAAAAACCTCTTTTATGCCAATAATTGTGCTGAACAATGGAGACAGGAAGGAATAGGGGATGAAAATAACAAATAAGCAGCCAACCAATATTTTAGTTAAACTTGTGAAATGCTATGCAATTGCTGAGGAGTGATTTACTTCCTATTATGTGGTCACTTTTAAAATAGGTATAATGTGATACTGAGAAAAATGTATGTTTTGTGGATTCGGGGAAGAGAGTTCTGTAAATATTTGTTAAGTCTAGTTGTTCCAGGTCTGAGTTCAAGTCCTGGATATCCTTGTTAATTTTCTATCTCGTTGATCTGTGTAATATTGACAGTGTAATGTTAAAGTCTCCCACTATTATTGT
>CAUYQU010042095.1:0-21392 GCA_963574635.1 Cheracebus regulus
TAATTGCCGATTTTCAGACTGGGTCTCTGAGTGGACGTCCGGCTTGTTGGTGATGAAGTTTTTTCTGTTTCTTAGTTTTCCTTCGGGGGGCGCTCCTTCCCCACAGAGCTGGGCCTTCCCGGGTTCAGCTGTGCTTTCCCCGGAAGGACAGTCTTTTAAGTGAAATGTGTAAGAGAAACTTGCTACATCGTCCTTTTTGTCGGGGACCAGTGAAAGCCTCCACAAAGATATTTGGGAACCGCTGCCTGAAGAGCTCTATCCACACCCTCTTAACAGTTTGCTTCTAGCACTTTCTGTTGTTCACTTTATTCTGTCAACGTTGTTCCTACCTGGCACTTTCTCATCTTGCTCCAGCAACATTTAAAGACCTTTCCCCTGGCAAAGGCTTCGTGCCACATGGGAGAGCCTTGGTCATCAATTCTGTTAGACTGGTTGTCAAAGGAGCTGGTGGTTATGTGAAGTTCTGACCAAGCCAAACTAAGTTATAGTTTTTTTAAAAAGTCAGAATAGGCTGGGCACAGTGGCTCACACCTGTAATACAGCACTTTGAGAGGCCAAGGCAGGAGTATCACCTGAGGTCAGGAGTTCAAGACCAGCCTGGCCAACACGGCGAAACCCGTCTCTACTAAAAATACAAAGTTAGCTGGGTGTGGTGGTGCATGCCTGTAATCCCAGCCACTCGGGAAGCTGAGGCAGGAGAATCGCTTGAACCTGGGAGGCAGAGGTTGCAGACCTCTCCTTTTTCTCACCACCTGTATATACTCCCTGACACCATTCCCTAAGTCACAAAACAAATAAGAACAGTGGTCCAGAGACTTGCCCAATTCTTGCAGGATCAGGTACCAAGTACCCTAGTACTGTTCTTCCTCTCCCAAACCAGAGCCCAGGATAGATTCTGAAATCAGTCAACATCTAGCATTAGTGCAGACACAACACTCTACACTCCTTGAGTACTTGCAATTTTGCCTCAATATCTCTCTGTGATTGGAAGACCATGCTTGGAGGGGTTTGGGGGATTAGGTAGGAGGAGCACGAAGAGAGGGAGGAAGATGCTCCCATCACTTCCCTTTGGCCAACCTGATGTGCCTGATCTTCAGTACCTCCCAAAGCACAAAGAACTCTTGCCTAACTAAAGGTAGAACCTGTAGTGCCCAGAGCAGTCACTGTGGGCTGGAGAAGACTGTGTACACCAGCCAGCTTCCAAAACATGGCCTCCTACTCAGCTATCCCCTCATGAACTGGATAGGAGAAACAGGCTGACTCTATTTCCCTTGAGCAGAAGCAAGTCTGAATGAAAGATGCATTAAAACACAGAAGCAGCTGGCTGTGACGGCTCATGCCTGTAGAGGCAGGACCGCTTGAGCCCAGGAGTCTGAGACCAACCTGGGCCACACAGCAAACAAGACCTGCCTCTACTGAAATTTTGTTTTAATTAGCTAGGCATGGTGGCATGCACCTGTGGTCCCAGCTACTCAGGAAGCTGAGGTAGGACGATCCTCTGCACTCAGGAGATCGAGGCTGCAGTAACCTGACTATACCACTGCACTCCGGCCAAAGTGAGAGAGCAGGACTCTGTCTCAGAACAAAACAAAACACACAGAAGCACCTAGAACAGTACCTGGCACATGAATGAATTCATGAATCAAGTATTTACAAACAGCCACCAGCACTTGGTGTTTTTTTTTTTTTTGAGACAGTCTCACTCTGTTGCCCAGGCTGGAATGCAGTGGTACAATCTCAACTCACTGCAATCTCTGCCTCCTAGGTTCTCCTACCTTAGCCTACCAAGTAGCTGGGATTACAGGCATGTGCCACCATGCCTGGCTAATTTTTCTATTTTTAATAGAGACAGGGTTTCACCATGTTGGCCAGGTTGGTCTCGAACTCCTGACCTCAAGTGATCCGCTCACCTCAGCCACCCAAAGTGCTGGCATTAACAGTCAAGAGTCACCAGGCCCAGCCTGGGGCATTTTTATTCAGTGAGAAAAGATGAAAGGCCCTGCTGGGGGTGACAGGGTGGAGATACCCCAGCTATCATTTCAGGAGAAGGGAACAAGCTTGTTTGACCAAGTGGCTTCCCACCGTTAATCTTTCCTGTCTCATTAGGTGTATTCTCAGAGTAGCAACAGATTCTTCCAAACAAATACAAGTGCCCCACCTCCCTGCAGTACCTCCTTCCCCAGTTGCTCAGCTGGTGGGGCAGGGTCTCCCTCTAGCTTGCAGAACTCACTCTTTCATTTGTTAATGTCACTGGCTAACGAAAAACAAAACATCTGGGCCAGTGCCCTTAATCCCAGCACTTTGGGAGGCTGAGGCAGGAGGATCCCTTGGACCCAGCAGTTAGAGATCAGCCTGGGTTCAGAGCAAGGTCTCGTCTCTACTAAAAAAAAAAAAAAGAAAGAAAAAAATACAACATTTAAGGACTGGAGCACAAAAGCAGAGTTAGCCCCTTGTTAATCAAGCTAAAGATCCATTGTCTCTCTTTTCAAAGAAATACTCTGCCTGGGAACTACTTTTCTTACTAGAGGAAAGGTGAGGTACAGAGAGAGAAGAGGGAGAAAAGAGGCACAAAACTTGGAAAAAACATAAACCTCTGCATGACTTAAGTTCAGCTCTGGACCTGGGGCTTCGGTCACTTCTGTTTGCTTAACTAGGGCACTCCCTCATCGTACGTTATGAGTCGGAGGTCCCTAAGTCCAGAAGGACCCAAGGCAGCACAGCTGGACTTATAAAGCTGACCGCCATCCCTCTCCTCCTGCATTTTCTACCTGAGCTGGCCAGCAATACTTCCTATGCCCTAACACTTTCATGCAGCAGTAAATTAGCCTTTAAAAAAAATCTAAAGCAAAGACACCAGATTGACTCTATGGCCTTTTCTAGCATTTTGCTCTTTCCCACAAACTAACAGTGAGAATGAAACAAGAACCTGCAACAGTCCCCAGCAGCTCCTTCCCTGCCCTCCTGGAAGCCAGTGCTGCCAGAGACAAGAGAGCAAGCAGACTCAAACTTTCAATTCCTTTTGGGGAAAGCAGCTTCTCCTGCCTTTGCCACCCTCCAGGACTCTAAGATAGCCCAAGAGCTGCCTCTTCTCTTTTGATATGAACCCAGGGACCCCAAGTTAGACCAGAAATCAGCAATTAGTAACACTATTCAAGCAAAAGCAACCCCTTTGTCCCCCATATGTATCCATCACTCAGCACCAAATAAAATCTTTCTCCATTTTGCTCCTCAAAATGTCCTAACAGTTGGCTTTGTCCAAATCCCAGCTAAATGTTCAAATACTCATCAGGACTTGTTAAAAACTTCGAAATCTGTCCTTGCCACGGTCAGGGCTTAAAAAAATGAATGAAAATATAAAAAAAAACAAAAATCGCTGGGGACGCTGGCTCACACCTGTAATCCCAGCACTTTGGGAGACCAAAGTGGGCGAATCACTTGAGGTCAGGAGTTAGAGACCAGCCTGGCCAACATGGTGAAACCCTGTCTCTACCAAAAATACAAAATTTAGCTGGGTGTGGTGGTGGGCACCCATAATCCCAGCTACTCCAGAGGCTGAGACAGAAGCACTTGAACCCAGGAGGTAGAGGCGAGGCAGCACTACTTACTGTGCAGAAGAGAATGGGAGCAACAGGTATTGTGTGCTGCGTATTTCAACAGCACCAACACAGACGCCAGCATTTACCACTGCTTGCTGGGGCATTAGTGGTGCCTGTGACTTAGCACAAGCCCTCTCTTATTTCATCCCCAGGTCTAGACACCCCTCACATCCCACTCCCTCTCTGCAATATACTCTATGCTCACCCTTTGAAGGGGTGGGGGGGGGGTGTGAGAACAGAAAAGTTTTTCATTGAGCCTGTCTGAAAGACCTCTTCCCTCATCAGGATTTTGGCTTGGCTACATGGCTCACTGCTCTCAGAGCCAGAACCCTATTTTTTTTCACTCCTGCAAGTAAAAGGAGATGAAGTGTATATATGTGGTTTTGCAATGAGCTCTTTTTTTGTTTTTAAGAAAAAGTGGGGCGGGGTGGGGAGGCTAGGGAACAGATAGCATGGAGGTGAGAGGCGAAGGTTTAAAGCACTGGCTGCTGGGATGTGGTAACGCTATCTGTGAATGGATGATACACAGTATTGGTCAGGTGCTTCTTGCTGCCCTGTTTCCTAATTCTTGGAAATTAAGCAAGTGCTTTTTTCTTTTCTTTCTTCTTCTTCTTCTTCTTCTTTTGTTTCCTTTTTGACATGGAATTTCACTCATCACCCAGGCTGGAGTACAATGGCACCATCTCAGCTCACTACAACCTCTGCCTCCTGGGTTCAAGCAATTATTCTGCCTCAGCCTCCCAAGTAGCAGGGATTACAGGTGCCCACCACCATGCCCAGCTAATTTTTTTTAAAGATGGGGTTTCACCATGATGGCCAGGCTGGTCTTGAACTCCTGACCTCAGGTGATCCACCCACCTCAGCCTCCCAAAGTGCTAGGATTACAGGCGTGAGCCACCGTGCCCGGCCAATTTTTGTATTTTTAATAGAGACGGGGTTTCGCCATGTTAGCCAGACTGGTCTCTAACTCCTGACCTCAGGTGATCCATTCACCTCAGCCTCTCAAAGTGCTGGGAGGACAGGCGTGAGTCACCGCGCCCGGCCAAACGAATGTTTTTTATTTGCTTCTCCTCCTCCTCGGATGGAAGAGGAGGATGATTTATGGACTAACCCAGAGGGGTTCCTTGGTAGGTACGAAAATTAAGTGCTGGAACAGCTGGTGACTTGTCAACACAGCATCAAATGGCCCTGTAGCTTCACATAAATGCAGACAAGAACCAGGATGTTACAGGGAGCTCACACGCCTGCCTGGGTTTAGTGGCCAGAGACCACGCACGGGTGCAGTGGTTTAGTTTCTCGAATGAGAATCTATTTTATGCAGGCAAAAAGCTGCTGCTGTCTAACCTAATAAACGGCTGTGAAAAGATTGGGAAGGTGAAATCCTCTCTATTCAGCTAAAGGCATGAGACGCTACTTAAATGTGTTTTCCCCAAGAAGTTAACATCCCCAAAGCTGCTAAGTCCCGACCCAAGACCAGCACACCATCCAGTACTACAGGACGTGAAAACCTGAATGCCATCCGCTGCGGATCTGTAATTAAAAAAAAAAAAAAAAAAGCAGCCAGATGATTTGGTAAACTCTGGCCATTCCCCTGGGGTACCCTTCCTTCCTAAGCGCCCCCATGAGGCCTACACAGTGGCCCCTAGCCCAAAGCCCAAAGCCTCTCTATCCAGAGCATCACTTTTTTAAGCAGAAAGTTCCTTCTGTGCATTCCACCGGCTTTCAGAGTTGCGGAACGGACGCAGCCCGGGGCCAGCCCTAGCAGCGGCCAAACACACCTTGGGGACTCGAGCGGCAGTGTTCTAGCGGGAGGGAGCGTCTCCGGGAAGTCTTGGCCCCGGGACCGAACCCTCAGTCCCAGCCCCCGCGCCTCAGAGCTGCGCCTCGCCTCTGTGGCCGGAGCTGGGGCCGCGCTCGCCCCTGTAGCGAGGAGCTCGGAGCCCACAGCTGGCGCGGGACGCCCCACCCCTCCGGGGCCCGAACTCACCCACCGCCCTGATGCGAAAGCCGCGCGGCGGCCGCAGTCCCCGGCGCCGCCAGGCGTCGCGCAGCATCTGCAGGCAGGCGGGGGGCGCGCGCACCAGCAGCACCCCGCGCCGTAGCCAGCCCTGGAAGGCCAGCCGCGAGGCGGCGCGCGCCAGTCGCGCGTTCCAGAAGCAGCGCGCGTTGGCACGACGGAAGGCGCGGAACACCGCGCGCCCGCCGGGCTCCTCCGCGGCCTCTGCGGCCTTCTGCGCCTCCAGCCGGCACAGCACCACCGCCAGCGAGCCCGGTGCCAGCTGCACAGGCCGGGCCATGCTTTGGCGGGTGGCCGGGAGCCCGTAGCCCAGGGCGTGAGCGAGCGCAGCAGCAGGGACGCGGCTCGCCAGGCGGGAGGCTCGGCCGACTGCGCGCGACGCCGGCTGCCCGGGGAACGGAGCTCCAGGGGGCGGGGCCGACTGCGCCTGGCAGGCCGAGGGTGGGGCGGCCCCGCTCTGTCCGGCCGAGCGCTCTGGAGGGTTTTCCAGCACCCAGCGTTCGGCTTTGTGCTCCACACCCGAGCCGCAACTCGGCCCCTGACCCTGGAGACTCCCTCGACTTCCAACTGCCTCGAGGTCCCGAGGTCCCCTTCCCACAGGGGCGCGCTCTGGGGCTTTTCCAAGTCCCAGGGCGCCTCGCAGCTCCCTGTAGAGCCTGGCTGCCTCCACCCGCCGTGCGAACTGTAGGGCCAGGAGTCCCCAGGGCTGGGAGACGTCTTCGTCCTGGCTTTGGGGCAGTTCCAAGTGAGCGGCCAAGAGAGACAGCCTGAGGGTGTCAGCGGGGGCCTGGGAGGTGTGGGGGACGGGCAGGAAACCCAGGTTTGAGTCTCAGTTCTGCGCCGAAGCTATGTGTTTGTTAATATTTTTGCCTTTTGAGGCGGGGTCTCGCTGTATTGCCCAGAGTGGAGTGCAGTGGCTATCACCGAGTTCTGGGCTCTAGCGATCCTCTCGTCCCAGCCTCCCGAGTTGGGACTACAGGGGCCCGCCACAGCACCTGGCTGCTCCTAACCTGTTCATGCAAGTTATTTCCCTTCTCTGGGCCTCAGAAATGTCCCAGCTACTATTTTACAGGATAATAAACTGTGGACCCTTTCATCCATGACTTTATGAAGTTCTAGGATCTGGTCCCGTCCAGGGGATAGCCCATACTCTCAAGCGCTGAGGAAAGCAGTGTTGGAGAGGTGCCAGCCACCCTGATTGGTGAGGCGCGTTGGTAATATTGCAGGATTCAGCCCTGGGTTAGATGTGGACATTCTGAAAAGAGACACTGTCCTGCCCCAGAAGCACCCAGGGGCAGAGGGAGATCTTGTGATCTGTAGCGGCAGAGTCTGGTCGGTGCCTCAAAGCAGTGAGGGCCAATTCAGGTGCTAAGGGACCCAGACTGAGGCCCAGCAGGAGGGCTCCTTGAGAAAAAAACACATTTGAAAATCCATCCTGGGAGCAGGAGCGGTGGCTCACACCTCCAGCACTTTGGGAGGTCGAAGCAGGTGGATCACGAGGTCAGGAGTTCGAGGCCAACCTGGCCAACACGGTGAAACCCTGTCTCTACTAAAAATACAAAAATTAGCCGGGCATGCTGGCAGGTGCCTGTAGTCCCAGCTACTCGGGAGGCTGAGGCAGGAGACTCGCTTGAACCTGGGTTGTAGTGAGCTGAGACTGTGGCATTGCACTCCAGCCTGGGCGACAGAGCGACACTCCATCTCAAAAAAAGACAGAAAAGAAAAGACGTCATGGTAAAAGAAGAGGAAGGGGTCAGGTGCGGTGGCTCACGCCTGTAATCCCAACACTTTGGGAGACGGAGACAGGCGGATCACGAGGTCAGGAGTAAGAAACCAGCCTGGCCAACATGGTGAAATCCTGTCTCTATTAAAAATACAAAAATTAGCCAGGTGTGGTGGCTCGCGCCTGTAACCCCAGTTACTCAGGAGGTTGAGGCAGAACTGCTTGAACCCAGGAGGCAGAGGTTGCTGTGAGCCAAGGTGGTGCCACTGCACTCCAGGCGAGGTGACACAGCAAGACTCCGTCTCGGAAAAAAGAAAAGAAGAAGAGGAAGAGCATTGTGCTTGGTACCAGGACACAGTACTGTGAAGGAGCAGAGGTGCTTGGCAAAACCTAGGAGTCATTCCAGACTTCCCACTCCCTCAGCTCATCAGTCCTCAATAACAACCATAATAATGGAGATAATGTATACCCTGCCCCC
This sequence comes from Cheracebus regulus, assembly GCA_963574635.1. NCBI lineage: Eukaryota > Metazoa > Chordata > Mammalia > Primates > Pitheciidae > Cheracebus > Cheracebus regulus. The sequence goes on from CAUYQU010042095.1 coordinate 7,815, forward strand.
AGTAAGCTCAAAATAAATGAGAGATAATAACAATAGATAACATTTATTGAACACTATATGTTGGGGGCATTAATTTCACAACTCTGTCCTTTTTTTTTTTTTGAGGTCTCACTGTGTCACCTACGCTGGAGTACAGTGGCAAGGCTCTCTGCAGCCTGGTCCTCTGGGCTCAAGTGATCCTCCCACCTCAGCCTACTAAGTAGCAGGGACCACAGGTGTGTGCCACCACACCTGGCTAATATTTGTATTTTTGGTAGAGAAGAGGTTTCACCATGTTGCCCAGGCTGGTCTCTAACTCCTGGGCTCACACGATCCACCCACCTTGGCCTCCTGAAGTGCTGGAATTACAAGCATGAGCCACCATGCCTGCTGACTGTGTTTACTATTATTATTATCCCTGGTTGTTTTGTTTTGTTTTTACAGTTGAGGAAATTGCAGCTAGTTGGATTAAGAAGTGTCTCCCTGGCCAGGCGCGGTGGCTCACACCTGTAACCCCAGCAATTTGGGAGGCTGAGGTGGGTGGATCACAAGTCAGGAGTTCGAGACCAGCCTGACCAGCATGGTGAAACCACGTCTCTACTAAAAATACAAAATTTAGCTGGGTGTGGTGGCGCATGCCTGTAATCCCAGCTACCCAGGAGGCTGAGGCAGGAAAATTGCTTGAACCAGGGAGGTGGAGGTGGCAGTGAGCTGAGATCATGCCATTGCACTCCAGCCTGGAGTCTCACAGAGCGAGACTCCATCTCAAAAAAAAAAAAGTGTTTCCCAGTCACACATGTAGTAAGAAATGTATCAGACAACTGCCAAGTAAGGCTTCCCCATGACAAATAAGTCTGACTTCACTTTCAATGCAAATAAGCATATGAACCTGAGACCACCATCTCACATCTGAATTCTGATTCTGAGATGGATGGATGGATGGATACAGCCCATAGGACAAATGCAGTGAACTCCTGTGCCTGTATACTCTCAAAAGGGGTAAAGCTTCTCTTTGTCTGGGTTCTATCATGGCTCTCATCTTGCTGGATCAAGGGTGGCCTTCCTGTGTCCCCATGCTGGAGAATTGTGACTTTGGGCTCTGTATCTGTAGCACTTAGTACAGCGTCTTTCCCATCATAATAAGGTTGGTGATAATTTCCATTTACTCTCAGCTCACTTTGTGCCTAGAACTGTGCTGAGGAATTTTACATATGTGAACTAATTTTATCCAAAAATTAGTGCTCTGAAAGGGATAATATTATTAAGCCATGACTCCCCCAAAAGAAACGAAAGCTTAGTGAGTTCAGGCAGTTTGCCCATGAAGACAAAACTACTGGAGGGTGAGGAGGTAATCTCAGTGTCTTCTTACCCACACACCTGATGAGGACGAGGCCAAGAGACCATCACCCTGACTTATTGGACCGTGGCCTGGTGTGAGATGTCCTGAGTGTGATTCTTTCTCCTAAGAATTTGAACTGGAAATACACAAAAACAATAAAGCCTTGTTAGCAGAAACTACAGCTGCAAGGTAGAATCTAGCTATGAGGTTTCACGGCCTGAAATTATTAGGTAGAACTGTCTTAAGCATTGGAACCTTTTGTTCAGATGGATGAAATTCCCTTTTTTTTTTTTTTTTTTTTTTTTTTTGTTGAATTATCATGCTGGTGTTCAGTGGTGCAGCCTCAATATCCTGGGCTCAAGCAATCCTCCCACCTCAGCCTCCCAAGTAGCTGGGACTACAGGTGCACACCACCATGCCCAGCTAATTTTTTTGCATTTTTTGTAGAGATGGGGTTTTGCCATGTTGCCCAAGCAGGTCTCAAACTCCTGAGCACGAGCGATCTGCCTGCCTCAGCCTCCCAAAGTGCTTCGATTACTGCCGTGAGCCACTGCACCCAGCTGAAATTTCTCTTGCCATTTTACTTAAGCTAATCCAATTAACAAAAGAAGCAGGAGGGAATTTAAGGAGAACAATTTTAAACTACAGCCAAATACTTAGCCATTCTTTTCCCTAACGAATCAGCTACTTCCGGCGGGGTAGGCTGGCTCAAGCCTGTAATCCCAGCACTTTGGGAGGCTGAGGTGGGCAGATCACCTGAGATCAGGAGTTTGAGACCAGCCTGACCAACATGGAGAAATGGAGAAACCCCATCTCTACTAAAAATACAAAATTAGCCAGGCGTGGTGGCTCATGCCTATAATTCCAGCTACTCAGGAGGCTCAGGCAGGAGAATTGCTTGAACCCAGGAGGCGGAGGTTGTGGTGAGCCAAGATCATGCCATTGTACTCCAGCCTGGACAAGAAGAGCAAACTGCATCTCAAAAGAAAAAGAAAGAAAGAAAGAAAGAAAGAAAGAATCAGCTATTTCCTGAATATCCCCAAACTCCTACAAAATGGACCTTGTCTTAAAAGTTAAATGGGTTGTGTGCTAATGTTATGGCAAAAAATAAGGGAAAAAAAAAAAGTTAAATGGGAAGCTGTGGGCTTCTAACCTGAATGGTCTTGTATTACATGGCATAACTAGAGAAACAGAAATTCTTTTTCTTTTTTGAGACAGAGTCTCACTCTGTTGCCTAGGCCAGAGAACAGTGGTGCAATCTCGGCTCACTGAAACCTCTGCCTCCCGGGTTCAAGCGATTCTCCTGCCTCAGCCTACTGAGTAGCTGGGATTACAGGTGCCTGCCTCCATGGTCAGCGAATTTCTGTAGTTTTAGTAGAGACAGGGTTTCACCATCTTACCCAGGCTGGTCTCAAACTCCTGACCTTGTGATCTGCCAACCTTGGCCTCACAAAGTGCTGGGATTATATGCGTGAGCCACTGCACCTGGCCAAGAAACAAAAATTATTATTTTTTTTTTTTTTTTTTTTGATTTGGTTTCAATGCAAGAAGAAACAAAAATTCTTAATGACTTTCCATCTTTGTGGTCTCTGCAGATCACACAAAGAAGCATTTAAAAAGAATTAGCATCATTCTTCACTTAAAGAGGTGCATGAGTAGTCAAGTCGTATTTGAACTAAAAAATGTCAAGATGGAATTATTTTTTACCTTATATTTGCAATGGTCTCTGTATGCCTGAGAATGCAGTGTCTTTTTTTTTTTTTTGAGACAGAGTCTCACTCTGTTGTTGCCCAAGTTGGAGTGCAGTGGCACGATCTTGGCTCACTGCAATCCCTGCCTCCTGGGTTCAAGCAGTTCTCCTACCTCAGCCTCCCAAGTAGCTGGGATTACAGGAGCCCGCCATCAAGCTCGGCTAATTTTTGTATTTTTAGTAGAGACAAGGTTTTATCATGTTGGCCAGAATGGTCTCAATCCTTGACCTCGTGAACCGAGTGCCTTCGTCTCCCATAGTGCTGGGATTACAGGCATGAGCTGCCCCTCTTAGCCAAGTATTCTAAACACTATATAAAATCCAAGCGGTGATTCTACTATGTAGTCATTAAAAAGTGTGAGGCTCAGCGTGGTAGCTCATGCCTGTAGTCCCAGCACTTTGGGAGGCTGAGGCAGGCAGATCACCTGAGGCCAGGAGTTCAAGACCAGCCCGGCCTACATGGCGAAACTTTATCTCTACGAAAATATAAAAATTAGCCTGGTGTGGTGGTGGGTGCCTGTAGTCCCAGCTACTCGGGAGCCTGAGGCAGGAGAATTACTTGAATCAGGGAGACAGAGGTTACAGTGAGCCAAAATCCCGCCACTGCACTCCAGCCTGGGTGACAGAGTGAGACTCTATCTCAAAAAAAAAAGAAAAAAGAAAAGTTTGAAAGCAGGATTCTGTAGTAGTCCCAGCTACTCAGGAGGCTGAGGCGGGAGGATGGCTTGAACCCCGGAGTTCCAAAATAAAGTGAACTGTGATCACATCTGAGAATAGCCACTGCATTCCAGCTTGGGCAACATGGCAAGACTCCCTCTCAAAAGAAATCAAAGTAAGGCCCAGTACAGTGGCTCATGCCTATAATCCTGGCACTTTAGGAGGCTGAGGCAGGAAGAGCATTTGAGCTCAGGAGTTCAAGACCAGCTTGGATAACATAGCAAGACTCCATCTCTACTTATAAAATAAAAAAATTTAAGTTTAAATTTTTAAAAAGTTATTTTAAAACATGTATCAGGATATTAAGAGATTAGCTTTGGTCGTTTTGAGAATGACTGTCCATGTTGAGTTTGACTATCCAATTTATTCCCTCCAGAGTAATTTGTTAACAGTTTACTTTTCTCCTCTCCTGTTTCCACATGATCTCTCTTGCCCACCTTATCAGGCCTGAAATCCCTGCCCAGACAGCTCCAGCCTAGGAAAGGAGATGTCTCCGAAGTCCATTTTTAAGGGTACCTATGGCCAGGTGCAGTGGCTCATGCCTGTAACCCCAGCACTTTAGGAGGCCTAGGGGAGCGGATCATGAGGTCAGGAGTTCAAGACCAGCCTGGCCAGATGGTGAAACGCCGTCTCTACTAAAAAATACAAAAATTAGCCGGGCATGTTGGAGGGTGCCTGTAATCCTAGCTACTCAGGAGGCTGAGGCAGAGAATTGCTTGAACTGGGAGGCAGAGGTTGCAGTGAGCCGAGATCGCACCACTGCACTCCGGCCTGGGCAACAGAGCGAGACTCCATTTCAAAAAACAAAACACAGGCCGGGCGCGGTGGTTCACGCCTGTGATATCAGCACTTTGGAAGCCCGAGGTGGGCAGATCACTAGGTCAGGAGATCGAGACCATCCTGGCCAACATGGTGAATCCCCATCTCTAAAAGAAAACAACAACAGGCCGGGCGCAGGTGGCTCACACCTGTAATCCTAGCACTTTGGGAGGCCAAGGTGGGTGGATCACCTGAGGTCAGGAGTTCAAGACCAGCCTGGCCATCATGATGAAACCCCATCTTTAAAAATAAAAAAAGAAAAAAGAAAAAAAAAGAAAACAACAACAACAGAAAAGCAAAACACACACACACAAACACGCACACTCCGTCTGTATCACAGATTTTATGAACTGGGTTTTGTAGGATAATACCTGGTGGAAACCCAGCAGAAAGATTTTGTCTGCTCTCCAGGATGTTGTTAACCCTTTTAACTTTTAGCCCTGTTAGCTTGTCTGATAAGAGTTATAATATTTAGTTATCCGTTTCATCAGGCAACCTGAGATTCCTTGAGGGCCCTGGCACCAAGCCCAGTGCCGGGCACAAGGATTTGTTCAACCTGAATCAAATCAAATTTAATTAGTACTTGTTGCAAAATAATACTGCTTTTGCTGCTTTCTCACTAGCCTGGTGTTACCATACATAAGAGCATTTCTGGTTTGGAGGGTGAATTATCTGGTTATCCAGCAGTCGATGGCCAGGATAGAGCCTCAAGGAACAGGTTTCCTCACATACCCAGACATCTGGGTGGCAGTAGTTTCTCTGGAGTCTGTTTATAGCACCTATGTACTCAGGATGATGTCTGGATTCGCAACTTCAGATTTTTTTCACACTAAAATTCATAGGCTGAAGTTGCCTTCCCTTAACTCAGACAATCTTTGACACTTACAGCTGATTTAGAAAGCATTTCCTATCTAGATTCACTTTAGGAGGACCATTTCCTCTTCTACGGCACCTTTCTTTCCTTTACCCAGGGAGCAAACAAACAAACAAACAAGGAGACTCTTGTTTCTAGTTCTCAAAAAGAAATGTGAGGCTTTGCTAAACAACTGTGTTGACTCAAAAGAGGTGAGGGGACAGGGGATGTTAAAGAAAAAGAGTAAAGAGCCAGGCGCAGTAGCTCACACCTGTAATCCCAGCGCTTTGGGAGGCCGAGGCAGACGGATCACGAGGTCAGGAGATCAAGACCATCCTGGCTAACACGGAGAAACCCCATCCCTACTAAAAAATAAAAAACTTAGCTGGGCATGGTGTCAGGTGCCTGTAATTCCAGCTACTCAGGAGGCTGAGGCAGGAAAATTGCTTGAACCTGGGAGTTGGAGGTTGCAGGGAGCCGAGATTGCCCCATTGTGCTCCAGCCTAGGCGACAGAGTGAGAATTCATCTGGAAAAAAAAAGAAAAAGAAAAAGAGAAAAGAAGATGAGGGGCAAGGGATGTTAAAGAAAAAGTGATTCCTGACACTCGCTAAAGATGGTAACAGGAAGGCTTTATTCAGGGGATCATGGTGATAACATATAAAAAGATGTTCCACCAGGTGCAGTGGCTCACGCCTGTAATCCCAGCACTTTGGGAGGCTGAGGTGGGTGGATCATGAGGACAAGAGATTGAGACCAGCCTGGCCAACATGGTCAAATCCTGACTCTACTAAAAATACAAAAATTAGCCAGGCTTGGTGATGTGTGCCTGTAGTCCCAGCTAATCAGGAGACTGAGGCAGGAGAATCTCTTGAACCTGGGAGGCGGAGGTTGCAGTGAGCCGAGATCACACCACTGCACTCCAGCCTGGTGACAAAGCAAAACTTCGTCTCAAAAAAAAAAAAAGGGAAAAACAATAATTCATTTGCTTTGTCTTTCAAATGGTCAATGGCAAGAGGCCAACAAAAAATATATATGTAAATATATATATGTATTGGAAGAAAAAAAGATTCTTAGTTGGAACAGTGAAAAGTTGACTACTAGAAATCCCTTGTTTGGTGGGGTGGGGTAAGGTCTAGTTCTGTCACCCAGGCTGGAGTGCAGTGGTATAATCTCGGCTCACTACAGCCTTGACCTCCCAGGCTAAAGTGATCCTCCTACCTCAGCTACCAAGTAGCTGGGACTACAGGCAAACTGCCACCACACCCAGCTAATTCTGTAGTAGAAATCCTTTTCTTTTTCTTTTTTGGAGACAGGGTCTCACTCCGTTGCCCAGGCTAGAGTGCAATGGTGCCCTCTCGGCTCACTGCAACCGCCACCTCCCAGGCTCAAGCCATCCTCCCACCGCAGCCTCCCTAGTAGCTGGGATCACAGGCATGCAGCACCATGCCCAGCTAATTTTTGTATTTTTTGTAGAGACAGTGGAGTGTTCTCACTCTGTTGCCCAGGATGGTCACAAACTCCTGAGCTCAAGTCATCTGCAGCCTCCTCACAAAGTGCTGGGATTAGAGGAAAATCCTTTGATTCTGATGTGAGGAGCCGGTTCACACTTCCTAGTTCCCTGCCTTTCCCCACTTTCTTAAAAGAACAAATGCTTGCTGGGCGCAGTGGCTCACACATGTAATCCCAGCACTTTGGGAGGCCAAGGTGGGAGGATCATAAGGTTAGGAGATGGAGACCATCCTGGCTAACACGGTGAAACCCCATCTCTACTAAAAATACAAAAATTAACTGGGCATGGTGGCACATGCCTATAGTCCCAGCTACTCGAGAGGCTGAGGCAGGAGAATCACTTAAACTCGGGAGGCTGAGGTCGCAATGAGCCAAGATTGCACCACTGCACTCCAGCCTGGGTGAGACTCCATCTCAAAAAAAAAAAAAAAAAAGAATAAATGCCCATTAAAACATTCCATAATATTTGAAGAGAGAAAACTGGAATAATAATCATTATGTTAACAGAAACTATTTCTGAGCTGGGGGCAATGGTTCACGTCTGTAATCCCAGCACTTTGGGAAGCTGAAGTGGGTGGATTGAGAGGTTAGTTTGAGACCAGCCTGGCCAATATGGCGAAACCCCATCTCTACTAAAAATACAAAAATTAGCTGGGTGTGGTGGCTAGAGTCTGTAGTTCCAGCTACTCAGGAGGCTGAGGCAGGAGAATTGCTGGAACCCGGGAGGTGGAGGTTACAGTGAGCCGAGGTTGTGCCACTCCATTTCAGCCTAAGCGACAGAGTGAGACTCCGTCTCAAAAAACGAAAAAAAAGAAAAAGAAACTATTTCTGGGTGGTGAGATTTTCTTTTTTAATTTGAGCTCTCTTTCTTTATTTGAACTCTTCTACACTTTCCAAAAATTCTACAACAAAGAAAGGCCTCAATCATTTTTGCTTTGAAAAAAGTTAGGGCAGCTGGCTCTCCTGCACTTGGGACCATCAAAGCTTTCTAACCAAAATGAGGAGTCCCCACCATTCTATCACCCCATTAGATTTGGAGTCGAAGGGCAGGTCTCAAAGCCTAAAAATATTACTTCCTTGAAAGAATGCTAGAACCCCGGTCTGTCAAGAAGGCTTGCAACCAAGCACCCCAGTTGCAAAAAAAAAAATTAGCTGGGCATGGTGGCACCCACCTGTAGTCCCAGCTACTCAGGAGGCTCAGGCACAAGAATCGCTTGAATCTGGAAAGTGGAGGTTGCAGTGAGCCAAGGTCACACCACTGAACTCAAGCCTGGGTGACACAGTGAAACTCTGTCTCAAAAATAACCCGTCAAAATGCAATTGGTTGTGAAACAGTAGTCTAAATGCCCCAAAATAAGTTTCCGATAGTAACCTTGGAAAGCACTAAGAATACAGTGTGAGCAAGAAAGGAGTGATAAAGTTATGGCTGAAGTGGCAACAAATCAGTTCCTTTTTTCTTTCTGATTTTTAAAGACGGAGTCTCACTGTGTTGCCCAGGCTGGAGTGCAGTGGTGCAATCATGGCTGACTGCAGCCTCAAACTCCTGGGCTCAAGTTATCCTACCGCCTTGGCCTCCCAAAGTGCTGGGATTACAGGAGTGAGCCACGATACCTGGCCAGCTACACCATTCTTTTTTTTTTTTTTTAACCTTGCCTCAGCCTCCTGAGTAGCTGGGACTACAGCTGCACACAACCACACCCGGCTAATTTTTGTACTTTTAGTAGAGATGGGGTTTCACCATGTTGGCCAGGATGGCGATCCGCCCTCCTCAGCCTCCCAAAGTGCTAGATTACAGGTGTAAGCCACCGTGCTGGCTTTTTCTTTCTTTCTTTTTTTTTTTGAGACAGAGTCTCAATCTGTCGCCCAGGATGTAATGTAGTAGCACAATGTCTGCTCACTGCAACCTCCTGCCTCCTGGGTTCAAGCCATTCCCCTGCCTTAGCTTCCTGAGTAGCTGGGATTACAGAGACATGCCACCACACCTGGCGTGTTTTTTTTTTTTTTTTGTATTTTTAGTAGAGATGGGGTTTCACTAGGTTGACCAGGCTGGTCTCGAACTCATGACCCCCCAGGTGATCCACCGGCCTTGGCCTCACAAAGTGCTGGGATTACAGGTGTGAGCCACCATGCCACGCCCCAAATGGGAAGCCTCTTATTCGTGTTTTATTTTATAGAGATGAGGTTTTGCCATATTGCCCAGGCTAGTCTGGAACTCCTGGGCTCAAGCAATCCACCTGCCTCGCCCTCCCAGAGTGCTGGGATTACAGGCATGAGCCACCACACCCAGCCCCTATCTCTTATTCTTAAGCTGTGAAACTTCAACCTCTTACTTTTTCCAGTTGTCATTTTGGATATAGGTATATTAACAAAGTAACTGCCACCTCTATAGAAACAGAAGTATATATGTGACTTCATAATCTTGGGCAACTGAATCTAATGAAGACTAAAACATTTGCTATCCAAACACATAAACATTGGCTTCCAGGAAATGAGAGCTGGTTTGCTTTTTTTTTTTTTTGAGACAGAGTCTTACTCTGTCACTCAGGCTAGAGTGCAATGGCGTGGTCTCAGCTCACTGCAACCTCTGATTCCCAGGTTCAAGCAATTCTCCCACCTCAGCCTCCCAAGTAGCTGGGACTATAGGTGCGTGCCACCATGCCCAGCTAATGTTTATATTTTTAGTAGAGACGGGGTTTCACTATGTTGGTCAGGCTGGTCTCAAACTTCTGACCTCATGATCCACCCACCTTGGCCTCCCAAAGTGCTGGAATTACAGATGTGAGCTATGGCACCCAGCCCCTGGTTTCCTATTTCTGAAAGAAAAATCAGCCAGGTGTGGTGGCTCATGCCTGTAATCCCAGCGCTTTGGGAGGCCAAGGCAGGCACATCACGAGGTCAAGAGATCGAGACCATCCTGGCCAACTAAAAATACAAATTAGCCGAGCATGGTGGTGCGTGCCTGTAATCCCAGATACTCGGGAGGCTGAGGCAAGAGAATCACTTGAACCCAGGAGGCGGAGTTTGCAGTGAGCCAAGATGGTGGCACTGCACTCCAGCCTGGTGAGAGCATGACTCTGTCTCAAAAAAAAAAAAAAAAAACTTCAAGTAATAATTTATTTACAACAAATCCTTAATAATTTAATATAAGAGTACTGCTGAAACAATCTGGAAGCCTGGGAAAGCAAGAAGTTTGTGAGTCACAGATTTTACCTCTGGGCTTCAGTTTCCCAAGGTGATCTTTATCTGCAGACTACTGGAGGTCCCAGGCACTAAACATGACCAAACCTTATAACAGAAATAAATTAACTATGGAGCTGAAAGCTTAGCTTTGGAATATCAGACTTCTCATTTTATTTCAAATTCAGATTTTTTTTTTTAAGAGACTAGGTCATACTATGTTGTCCAGGCTGGAATGCAGTGGCTCTTCACAGGTACAATCGTGGTGTGCTATAGCCTTGAACTCCTGGACTCAAGTGATCCTCCTGCCTCAGCCTCCAAAGTAGCTGGGAGTACAGGTGTGTGCCACCACGCCTAACTGCAAATCCAGATCTTTTTTTGAGATGGAGTCTTGCACTGTCACCAGGCTGGAGCGCAGTGGCGTGATCTCGGCTCACCACAACCTCCACCTCCTGGGTTAAAGGAATTCTCCTGCCTCAGCCTCCCGAGTAGCTGGGACTACAGGCGCATGCCACCATGCCCAGCTAATTTTTATATTTTTAGTAGAGATGGGGTTTCACCATGTTGGCCAGGATCGTCTTGATCTCTTGACCTTGTGATCCGCCTGCCTCGGCCTCCCAAAGTGCTGGGATTATAGGCATTCCTAGCCGTAAATCCAGATTCTTATAGTGAAAGTTTGTTGAATGGTTCTCTTCTAGAAATAGCAGCTCAAAGATTGCACATTCATCTCCTGGAAACATTTCTAACACCTAGGTGAATATGCCTCTTAGGTTTTCCAAGGTGGCAAAAACTCTGGGATAGGTTAACAGATGGATTTGCGAAATAGCAAAAGTGTAGCTCAAAGCTAGTATAGTTTATGCCTTATAAAAGAATGGCTCAAAGGAGTTTTTCCTATAATTAAATATTTATATTATAGCCGGAAACAGCAAGCAGTCTTTGTGTGGCCAGGACTGGCTTACAATATGTGTATCTATTTAAGAAAGAAAATGAATGGCCATGAAATGTTAATTCTTTACATGTTAGAAGTAGATTCTGCTCTTTCCCTGCCTGAAGGCAAACAAAAAGGCTAGAGATAACCAATGAGCTGCATCTGGAAACACACTTTAATAAAAAGACTGGGAGAACAGATTCAATTAGGAAGTGGATCTGAGCTTTCACTGAGGTCAGATGATGAGAAATATTAAACCCCTTACCATTTATCTGGGGGTCACAAAGGTGAACTTTTTTACTTTAGTTGCATTATCTCATCTTTGGAATGGGGAACATGACATGACCAATATTTCCATGAAGCTTAGATTACTAACTGCTATATCGATTTTCCAAACTCTTATATGACCCTTGCAAAAGAGAATCTATGGTAGCAAACTAATCTCAAGTATAATTTTATGTTTTCAGTTTTTCTTGAATCTGAAAATTTAGAAATGATCATGAACCAGAGCACACCAGCAGGCCTGGCTAATTTTCAGTAGGGACAGGGTTTCACCATGTTGACCAGGCTGATCTCAAACTCCTAACCTCAAGTGATCCTCCCACCTCGGCCTCCCAGAGTGCTGGGATTACAGGTGTGAGCCACCATACCTGGCCACAAACTCTTTAAAAGCATTCGTTTTGCTTAGTGGTTTTAAGTTCACTACTTATAAGCAAGAGTACTGCTGGATCAATGTCGAATACCCAGGAAAGCAAAAAGCTCATGGATCATAAGTTTTACCTCTGGGCCTCAGTTTCCTGAGGTGATCTTTATCTGCAGACTACTGGAAGTCCCAGGCAACCAAGAGCTAAACATGACCAAGTCTGAAAAGAATAAATTAACTGTGGAGCTGAAGGCTTAGCTCTAGAATAGTAAGATTCTTATTTTATTCCAAATCCAGATTTACTCTGAATTTGATTTCACTCAATTTGAAATTAAGTTGGCTCACACTATCAAACATTAATTATATTAAAACACTTAGATTTTTTTTATTAATACAAGCTCTTTCTGAGCTAATCCAAAATTGTGCCTAACAATGTTAGTTTATCACACCAATGGACTTACAGTTAGTTTCATTGTACTAAATATGATGTGATCCGAAATGCTATCATCACCAAGCTAGTCTTCACTCAAAATCTGTACAGATGAGCCTCTATTTTGGTTCCTGGCTTCTTACCCAACTTGTCTGCTGAACTTGGGGCCCAGGCTTGAATCCTGCCTTTGTGGTCAGAGCCTCAATAGTGCAAAATCCTATTTCAGGGGGCTCTGCCACTGGCTGAGGTGTAATTCAAGCGGATAAACTTCCCTGGAACTAAGATGATAATCCGTGTGATCTGTAGTAATATTGATACTGGGTGGACTACCATCTCCTCACCTACCAGATTAGACCTTTGGATAGTAAAATTAGACTGCATGCAGGTCTCTGGACTATTAGTCACCGGAGGGGGGCAGCACAGTTAAAGATGATCCCTTTTGTCATCAGTCTCACTAATTACCAACATACTCTACAATTTCTTCATTCCTATCCCTTGAAACTCCAATATGTCTCAAGGGAACGCTGTACCTCATTCTAGTAAATTACCATCCCAGAAGGACTTGTGGCTGGGCGCTGTGGCTCATGCCTATAATCCCAGCATTCTGGGAGGCAGAGGTGGGCAGATCACAAAGTCAGGAGTTCAAGACCAGCCTGACTAACATGGTGAAACCCCCATCTCTACCAAAAATACAAAAATTAGCCGGACATGGTGTCACACACCTGTAGTCCCAACTACTAAGGAGGCTGAGGCAAGAGAATTGCTTGAACCCAGGAGGCAGAGGTTGCAGTGAGTCGAGATCGTGCCACTGCACTCCAGCCTGGGCAACACAGCAAGACTCCATCTCAAAAAAAAAAAAAGGACTTGTGGGAAAATAGGGCTCCCTTCTTTGGTACATAGTAAAGGTATTTATGAGAATGAGAGAGTAGAAGGAACTTTGACAAAATTTTTGCCTGAGAAAATAAGACATATGGAAATTTCTGGGTGTGCCATGACATTCAGCTGATACGCAGTTTCAAAAGATCATACAAACTTTAAGAAATATTTCCCGATTCAGGTGTGGGCTCGGGGCTGAACCCCAGGCTGCGGGGTCAGCCCCGGCCTTCAGGGGCGCGTCCGGGAGGGCAGGTCCCGGCATCCAAGCTCAGGAGTTAATTCCGGGCGTCCGTGATTGTTTCCTAGGGATTAACTGGGGTGGAGGGTGCATGCTTTTGCGTGTATTTAGATGAACGCTTCCTTCCTAAATTCTGGGGGCTCCGCGCCTTAATGGAGGCTCAAGCGTTTTCTAGTTACCTTCTTAAAATCCAAGTTTAAGAAGGTTTTTTCTTTAGTTCTCTGGTCTTCAGAGTTAATTCTGTGGGAACGCACTGCTAAGAGCGAATCCGGGGAGCCTGCCGTTTTGATATTTAATGCTGAATTCTTATGTACTACAT